>APFE030677878.1:1628-11890 GCA_000404065.3 Pinus taeda
CAAAAATAGAATAGAATTAGATTATAGATCTAATAACTTATTGTTCGAGTGAAGGAAGGTTTATTATAGGTCTAACAACTTATTGTTTGAGTGAAGAAAGGTTTTTCAGTGATCACGATCAATATTATATTATTTTATAAAATCATATTTTTAAGAGAATATACCCTTAATAAATTTATATGGAAATTATTATTATTATTTATTTGGTATATAGTGATTTATTATTTTTTAATAATACTTAATAAAAATTTAGAATATATTATAGCTTTTAAATTTAATTCAAAATACTAAAGGAAATTAGACTATTATATTAATTTGTCTATACTATATAAAATAATTTGTGGAAGAGTGTATTCTTAAAACAAATTAAAATAATAAGTGAATAAGTTTTATGTTAAAATAATTTAAAATAATTAGTGAATGAGTGCATTGTTAAATCACTTTTTGTGTAATAGTCACCAATTTAAACTTGTGAGTGTCTTATATGTTTGATCTCAAACTATAGGTTACTAATAGGACTCATCCTTATGTCATGCAAGTAAGAGAACTATTTAGCCAATTTCTCTAGTTAATAATAATAATAATGATGTCTCCTCATGGGATGATGAAATGGTTTTATGAATGAGATGTTATCCCCTACACCTGGTTTTCAGGAGGCGATTTCAGCTTCGGTTTCTAGTGGTGTCCCGATATCTTGGTCCTAGGATGAACAATGAGTTTATGATATATGTAGCTTGCATGATGTTGTGTATATCTAGGAAGGTTGCTTGTTCCCCATCAACCATTTTCATTTAATAATAATAATAATAAAAGGTAAACTTTTTAGTCCATGACATTATAAGAATTGTCCAAACACACACATTAGGAAGCTCGTGAGAATTTGTTCTTATTTAATCATGTTGTTTTTCTTCTTTACACTAATTAAAACAAAGAGATACTTTTAACCTTTTAAACCAACATAGATCCATCTTAACTCGAGATTTACCAAGCATCCGAAGAGAGAAAAATTCTCAGACGAAAACCATTTTTTGAGTGCAAAAAGTAAATGTTTGCACATTGAGAGAATCTAATTGAATCTAGATCTATCAAGGGCCAAGAGCGATCAAATATCTCAAGATGAAAAATGTAATATGCATAGATTGGTAAATAGATATATAAATAGACATAAACTTTGAAAAAAAATATATTGTAGATACTAAATTTTTATATAATTATTAATTTAATTTAAATATGAAACTATTCTCTCTCTCTCTCTCTCTCTCTAGATATATATATATTATATATATATATATATATATATATATATATATATATTTATATATATATATATATATATATATATATTATATATATATATATATATATATATATATATATATATATATATATATAAATTTATTAAGTTTTTATATGTTTATTAATTATATTTTTTGAAATATCATGGTTACTGATATGGATTAGACAATTATATTGTTTTCCATCCATTTCAATGTTTTCAAACTAGAAAAAGTGGAGGAATCAACTCACGGGATCTTATTTACCAGTAAGACCCACTTTAGCATATTGAGGTTTGAAACTTTTTGAGATAATCTTAAGGCGTCAAATGACATTGTTTGGGGGCAAAAATTTGCCATCTTAGCACCAAACCTTTTTTTTCCTATTCTACATATAGAAACCTTTCCAACAACGCAAGAACTACTTCAATCAAAGTCTGTATCCAAATTTTATGCCACTCAAAACTTGACCTTTCTGTTTTGGTCACCATAATTCAAGAGGACACCACATCAACCCCCATTATTCATGGAAAAGGGGATAGCCACATGATTATAATGAAGAAAACTCTAGAATATTCCATATTGTAATTCTAGTTAAGAGTTGAAGGAGTCAAACCTAACCACTAGTAAACTATCGATTTTTGTTATAATAAGGCCACTAATAGGAAAATGTGATCCATTCTTCTTGAGGGAATTTTATATAAACAAACATAATAGCTAAGAGGGATAGGGAGAGCATACACAAAGACATAATTTGTTCACTATAGTATCCCATAAGCCACATGCCTTACATCTTTGTACTAGTATCCATTTTATATTCAAAGAAAGAGAGTAGAGAGACCTCATCTTCTAGCTAGGTTTTCTCCCAAAAGGGTTTCCCAAGATATATCTTCTATGAATTGTGGTTTCGAAGTTTTAATTTTTTTGTTCTCTATTTTCTCCATAATTATATTTTCATGCATACATAATAAACAATGATGTACAAATCCCAAAATCTAAAGAGAAATAAACCCTCGTAGTGTAGATTTCATTTTTTTAAGTATAACTTTTCAATTTTGTTGTGACAAACTATTAAGTGGAATATCTATAATAGTTTACTGACCATATTTGTATTAGAGAAATTTTATTTGGGTATATTATGGATATTTTCAAGGCATCTAGATTGACTAATCCAATGTCATAAAACCCTAGTCACGGTCGACGAATTTGTGAATAAACCTTGTGATCCTGCAAAGACCCATATTTTCACTTTTGGAAGCAAAAGTTGCAAATACAAATTGTAATGTGAATCTCCTCATGGAAGCCCCAACCAATAAGTTTGGGATATTTGGAGAATATGGGGGTTCTAACATAGAAATACGACCGAAGGGGAGATAAGGAGATTAGGAAGAAACATAGAAGGAATTGAAGAAAGGAACTGAAAAAGATCAACCATGTTTGAGTGTCGTGAACCATTCACATTCTCTATTCAAAATGGAAGTGAAGGCTGATACCAAGCTATATTAATGTGAGATCGTTTCTTTGAAGCTAAACCACTAGTTGAAACATTTAGAAGTTTAGCTCAATGTTCATCATAAAGAAGAAGAATGGAAGACTTCAATTGTGCAACTAAAATTAGAGGACCATGCTTGATTTGGTGGGAAATCCACACAAAAACCTTGATGTTGGAGGGAGATCCTCTAGTGATTAAGTCGGAAGACTTTCAAACCCTCATAAATTCACAATTTAACCCTATCAGGTATGTACAGGACTAGTGGATCAAGTGGAACCACTTTAGGTAAAGGAAGGGGTAGAGTGCACAAGAGTACACCACAAAATTTAGAAATACTTCCATAATGTTGGGTATCACCCCAGAGAACCAAAATGTACTCTTGAAGTATATGGGGGTGATCTAAAAGTTAATTGTCATTGACACTTTCAAGATTTAAAAACTTTGAGTCTTTAAAATTATTTTAGTTCATAAACATTCCCATATGAACATTTTAATTAAACGGACTTAAAAATATAATTCAAGCATGCGATACTCAAAACCAAAAATACAGAGAAATGCAAGCAAGGAAAATAAATAAGATGAAAACCATATGATAACAAAGTTTGTCCAGTGTGAACTATGTCTCCAGGCATTGCTTCAATCTTGGGGTGGCCATTTTATTGATCTCAACATCTAGATAATGAGTACATACAATCTTTGTCAATAAAAGAAAGGGACTCTCTCCTCGAGTGGCATTGTCTCTCCTACAATGAACTCTCACTTATATATTCCTTCACTTCCAATAAGCAAATAAAGTATAACAAGGACATTCTCACAGACAGTGGTGATCGGTCCTGTTGAATCTATTGCTCTGAATCAACTCATATGTATCACCTTCCCAATTGTCATGCAATTTAGATACTAATGGTTGTAAACATGACTTCTTCCTGATGAAGTGTCATTATGGCCTTCGCTCAAAACCCTAATATGAAGACAACTTGAAAATCGGTTGCTCAAATAAGAAAATAGAAATATGTAGTTGAATTCATTTTATGAAATTTCAATCCATTTGAGTATAAACTTGACTATGTTTCGCTTAGTCTCTCTAGGCCTCCTTCAAGAAAGTCTGCATTGAAAATTGTGGGAAATTAGTGTTAAGTACTTTTGTTCACCAAAACTATGATGACGTAATTATTACATCAAACTATAATTCTGACACTGCCATGCTACTCAGAAGGGTAAAAAACCCTTATCTCAGCTCTTATGGTGCTCAAAAAGGCCCTAAGATGGCCAAAATATGCTCTTGTACCAAAATGCACTGTAATCTGCTCTACAAAACCACCTGCTTTTGCAAGTCATTCAACCAATGACTTATAGCCCAACTAGTGGGCGCATTGGTTATCTCCCTCTAGGTCAAGGATTTGAAATGGTGGGGTCAACATTGTTGACATGTTGGTTGTTTTAATAAATTAATGAGTCGTTGGCCCATATGTTTTTGTTGGTCTAAGCCATGGGCACGGGTGGTGGTCACCATGCCATGAACTCGACTTGGTCCCCCTGCCACTGATCGCATACAAAATAAACCATGGGTTGGGTCGGTCGGGTGAGCTTGTCAACCCACCCATTACCCCCAACCATTGAACCTCTATACTTTAAATATGGCTAATGACCATAAATTAAAAAGTTACATAATTGGTCTAATGGTAGAATGTCAAGTTCTTTTCCGACACGTATGGGGTTCGAATCTAATGTGCCTCAAAACAAATTTTTGTTTCGGAATCCCAGGCCACATGGAATTCTTTCATAGGGCTGCATGAAACCCTCTAATTGGCCCACATGGCGGCTTGTGATTGGTCCATATCACCAATAGTATTCCCAATCATCTTGTAACGTTAATTTCCTAGTCAACCACCATACTTCCATGTGTCCTCTCATCATTCACCCACCTATCATCCATGTGCCCTGCCATCTCAACTGTATGGTCTGCCACGTGTCTTGCCATGTCATCATCCATCCCCTACCACGTCATGCCACATTAGCTGACACATCACTATATGGACTGTCATGTCACCATTATACACAACCTTAGTTTGCCACGTCATCTGTATGGATGCCACATGGCTAATTTTCATTGTTCCAACCAAATTCTAAGAAGTCTAAATCCGAGTGACACATGGAATCTCTTTGTTCTATCACATCATCATGCTAACGTCAGTCAGTTGTATTCCATGTTAGCAGTATAGACTACCAAGCGGCAATCAACTTTGACCTTTGGCTATTCTTTTTAGCTATCAACCCCGAACATTGACCCACAATAGCTTTCCCATATGAAATTCATTTGAGCCCGTTGAAATTGCACCAAAATCTATTTTTCAAACTATACACAATGGAGTCACTTATAAGGAATTTTGGGATAGTAAAATTTTGAGCATTTTAAGATCCGCCTGGATCACACTTTTCCACAAAAATAACCTTTGGACTCAAAAAGTTGTACACATATAAAATATACGCATCTCTCAAATTCCCATCCCCATTGACTCAAAAACAAGCCAAAAGAAACACTATGTTTCATATAAGTGATTTATACATGACATCACTTTTAGAAATTGCCCAATTGTAGAGACATGAAACATGTGATTTAAAAATAAAATTGATGCTTTTAACTAAACAAATAGTCTACCCATTTCTTACCCAACCAAGTTACTAAGTTATATTTTTGCAGTTGACTTTGTTCATGAGCTCCTTCAGGGATGGTTACAATGTGCCCCAATATTTCATCAGCGACTACCTTCATAGGAGATTTTATAACCTTATTTTCCTTCTTGGGATGAAGTTGTGGATGAAGTTTCCAACACTTTTCAATCCAGTGCCCACTTATACTGCAATGGGTGCAAAATTACTTGTGCTTGTTTCTTGGAAATAAATCCTTCAAACTTGGAAGAGGGTATTCCTTCCTTGTTTCACTTCTATATGACATGTTCATTTCTAGATCAATTCTTTCCTTTCTTGGAACTTGGCTACATAGTGGTTAGGTGCATGAAAAAAGGTACAAGGAAACATTTTCCATAAAATTGTATTCATGTGATTGTGTTTCTTATAATCAAAGAAAGCATTTGAATAATCACGAGGCTTATACCTTTCATGGTTGTCTTTTGGAATATGAGTCTAGTGAGGAGAATTTGACTTAATTCTTCCTTTGAGACATTCATCTCTCTCCAAATATGTCTTACAATCATCATCACCATCACTATGAGATAAATATTCATTTCTCTTTGGATACGTTTTTCCACCCTCATCACCACCATGATGTGATGCTCCATACATTTGTAAGAGTTCTTTCTGCATGAATTCCACACTTGTAGAACTCCTTGTCTCTGCAATTTCTGAGCATTCTCCAACTTTTTCTTGGACATATCCCAATCCTTCATGCCAAGCTCATGTTCTTACCTCGATAGGGCTAATGATACCTTGGTTGTTAATTCCAAGACCCCTGCCTTTGTATCCCATCTTTGTCAACAATTTCATACTAATACCTTTGATATGTTTCGCAAATGATGCAAAAGAAGCATTATCATTATCATGAGAATGAATTTAAATTGGACATGAATTGTTTTTTACCTCATTTTTTGTGTGAGACCCTTGGTCCTCTTCCTAAAGTTTATCCATCTCCTCCTTCTCTATTGTAGATGAAGTAGTATATGGCGCTTCTAGGAAACCACTCTTTTGGTATGACACATAGGAAGTATTCCCCAACTAGCAAAACGTACAAACATCAGTATTTTCCTGATAAGGACCATATCATTTATACTCACCATGACCACAAACTTATCTAGTCTTGGAGGGGCTTTTTATTGCTTTAATAGTATAATATTCACCAGTTTCTCCTCGATAACATTATGCAACATGACATATAACTTTCTCTTCTGATCCTATGTAACTTTTAGTAGCCTTTTAAGTTCCCTATTCTCCTCTTGAAGAGATAAGTTAATCTCTTCTAATTCTTGGAGCCTTGCATGCTTCAAACTCTCATCCATGCTTACAATCTGGTCAAACTTGCTTAGATACCACTTGATATGAAAATTGATCATCATTGACACTTTGCAAGATTTAAAAATTTTGGATCTTTAAAAGTATTTTAGTTCATAAGTGTTCCCATATCAATAGTTAAAATAAAAGAACTTAACAATATATATCAATCATGTGATGCTCAAAATGAAAACTACGGAGAAATGTGAGCAAGGAAAGGAAACGAGATGAAAACCATATGATAATGGAGTTCATCCAGTGTGGAATACATCTTTGGGCCCTGCTTCAATCTTGGGGTGGCCACTTTATTGATCTCAACATCCAGATAATGAGTACATACAATCCTTGTTAATACAATAAAGGGACTCTCCTCGAGTGGCACTATCTCTCTTACAAAGAACTCTCACTCGTAGAGTCCTTCACTTTCAATAAGCAAAGAAAGGATAATGAGGTTATTCTCATATATAGTGGCAATCGGTCCTCTTGAATCCACTGCTCGGAATCAACTCATAAGCACCACCTTCACAATTTTCATGCAATTCATAGAACAATGGCTATAAACATGACTACTTCTTGATGAAGTGTGATTATGATCTTCCCTTAAAACCCCAATCTAAAGATCACCTAGAGATTTCCCACCTATAGGAGGAGGCAGAGACTGGTCATGATATGTTCTATACTGGGCATAAGATCAACATCTTGGTTCAACTCCCCTTTTTCTACTTCGATATCTTGGAAAACTATTAACTCTTGAACCTCTCGAGCAAGTTCTTGATCCTGCTTCTGCTTGATTTCTTCTTCCTGTAGTTGATTTTGTCTTTCTTATTTTTCTTTCTTTAGCATCGCCGATTCTTCCTCCTTTCTTCTTAATTCTTCTTTATTCTTTTCTTCTTGCTCTCTCTTTTCATATTCTTGTTTATGCCTTTTCTCTTCTTATTTCTTCTTATGATCTTCTCGCTGTTTCTTCCTTCTTCTTTTTTCCATAGCTACTTTTAGAATAGTTGGGTCCTCTTTGAACTTGTGGATTTGATCCTATATTGGGATGTGATCAACCTTCCTTTTATATTTAATACTCATTGAGATGTGCTCTTCTATTGCCTTTCTTTCAGAGCATTCTCCTATTATAGAGCCACATGGGAAGGGCTTACTTGACTTCCTGGTGTGTGAGGTCTAGAGGGATTAAAGTAGTCCTTAATATTCTCCGCCTTTGGGCTAGAGAAAGTCCCACATGGCCACTTAAAATGGAAATTGGCAGAATGCTATTTGAAAATATATCTAGGATCATATTGATGATAATCTATCATGCCAAACCTGAAGTTCTACAACTCTTTGACTTTAGCTTTTGTAACCCTTAAGTTCTTGATTTTGTAACATCCCACTTGCAAGGGAAAAGAAGCTGAAGGTGCTTTCTTCTCCCCCTACAGTGTTGCTGATAAGCATGTTGCAAGATGATATGTGACCACTTGCATGACCAACTTATATGTAGCATACCTCGGTAATAAATGAGATGTTTTCTAGCAGCCAAAAAACATGAGGTAAGTGTGATATTTTAAGGCAAACCAATCAAAAATTTCTAATATTGATTCCATTGCCTCTTGAGATATGCAAGGATGTTCCTCTTCAAAGATCATCGAGTACAAGACTTTGAAGAAGTGATCAACCAAGTTCTCGATGACTCCTTTGTAAATGCACTTTGAAATCAATTTGCAATGAATGTGAATAGGAGGTTCCTTGGGTGTCCATTTCCAATCCATGTCAGGAAAAAAAAATTGAGCACATATACCATCAAGCAGATATCCAAACATGTAGAATTTAGCTTGCTTTCCCTCAATTGGTTTCTTTATATCGTTTACATTAATCTTAAACTGTTGAGCTAAAAGATCGGGCTACTTAAGCATCTTCTCCTCCATGACAATATGATGCAACATGTAAAATCATCCTTTAGGGAAGGATTCAATGTTCTTCTTTCCATATATTCTACAACATAACACTGTAAGGTGCTGAAACACCTTTTTGAGGGATCTAGTCTTGTAAGTGTTACTAGGTGTCCGGCGAAACTTAGATGGCTCTTTCACCCATGTCTTCATAACATCCTTGCTATTTAAATAGCCAGTGATTGCATAGAAATGTGAATCCATATATTCCTCAGGCTTAGGAAAGTGGTACATCAAGTGAATGTCATGGATTAAATTAAAAGCAAGCTATTGCCCATTGACACACTTGAGAATCATGATTTTAGTATCCAAGTGTTGTAGAATCCATTTGAAGACATTTGCACAAGGTAAGACTTGGAACCTCTAAGAAACATTATGGAAAAGTAATCATTAGATGTTAATGTACACCTCTCTGTCCTCTAGATTTGCCTTGAATTTTGTAGTTGTGAATGCACCTTTGACCATATGCCATGTGATATCAGAGTCTTTTTCAATGAAGAGTTGAGTATTAAATAGAATAGGAATAGTAATTGCACGACTCCCAACCACTTCATTGGTACTTCTCTTTGTTGTTTCTTTTGAGGCTGATCTCCTTAGAGGCATGCTGATGGCTACTAATGAAAAATAGATGAGCCCAAAACCTGCAATACCTATAACAAGAGATGCACTAATGGTAAGAAAAAGTTAGCTTAAGCAGATCAATTCATTAATCAAACTTAATGTAGGACAACATTGACTAAGGAGGAGGATTGCGTAGTTGTTGGGATTTGGGAGGCAACCTAGCTTCTGGAATTACACACTATGCAGTCTCAACAAACATGGAGGAAGATTAAGGCTTGAGATTACACAATATGCAGTCTCAGCTGGGTAGGAGAGAGAATGGACAATGCATTGCACAACCTCAGAGGCCAATTTTGGGCACTGAGGGCGGGATTAGAGGCCAAGAGGTGAGATTGATGTTTGAGGTTGTGAAATGTGTAGTTGATGTTACAACCCCAAAATAAATATCTAATTAACTTTATAACTAACATTAAATTTAAATCAAAGTGGCACTTACCTAGCCAAATAAACATGTAATTAATTAACTAAATTCAAACTATGAATAGTGTTTACCTGTGCTTACTGGTGGTAGAAATAGGCTTACCACAACAAGGCTTTGGGGATGACTCTCCACCCAACCGTAGGCTCAATTGCACAAGGATTTGCTACAACTGGCCATCCTTGAGCCCTCAATCAACGTACTACTACCAGTGGCTCCTAAGTCTTAAAACACCATTCTCCCAAGAGAATGAAAGATAGAATCTCAGAATGATGGAATGCCTCCCATCCTCCTCACCATCTAATAAATAGAACAAACATTGGATGGGAAACCACACGTACACACTCCATGTGTCTATATGCAACATTCTTTTGATTTTAGCTTTCTTGTTTTATTTCTTTACTTTTCTTTTGATTTTTAGCTTTCTTGTTTTATTTTCTTCTTTTTGATAGTTTTCTTGTTTTATTTCTATTTATTCTTATTTAGAGATTTAGTATGGTTATTACTATTTTTATTTT
>APFE030677879.1:0-14824 GCA_000404065.3 Pinus taeda
GTCCAAAACCAAAATTTTCCGGGGCGCTGCCCCGGACCCCATAAAGTGGGGTTACAGGTACCCCTCAAACCCCCTATTCACTATGTGGAAAGAATATAACACAACCCAACATAGACTCACCAACACTTTCATTTCAAAGTGCTAAAACACTTGCTTACCTCACCCCACAGAAACCTCTGCAAATCTGTGTTGATTTCTCGGACCCAAAGTTGCCTTCCTCATCTAATCCATCAACTAACCATTAAAATCAATCAAATTCCTCTGAGCATATACCTAGCCTAAAATTAGTATTCATATCAGTCATTTCAAGCGTTACTTTCCATATTTTCTTTGAGATTGACAAGCAGAGAGCCCTCTCCTGACCTAGTAGGGCTAGCTACCAGGTTAAGCGTGGTTTGATGTTACCTTAGACCTGCCTTCTTTTAGCTTGAGGTAGATTTAGGCACTAACAAGACATATATATCATCCCCACCCTTGGTATCATGTTTCAAATTAAATTTTGTTTAAATATTTGATGCACTATATATTTTAGTTAACTAATTAAATTGTTATAAATGTGTATGTAGCTTCCTTCATTTTCCCAATTTTTCACTCTTTCTCCATAATATCATTCGCCGCTATCCACTATTCCCAAATTAGTTGTTTTTATATATCATCACATTGCCCTTATTTTTAGTATTCATCTTACCTCCACTAGTGAAATTCCTTCATTACTAAAACCCATGGATGTCGATCATCACCCATCTCCACCACATTTTCCATCCCATCCATCCATAGTGGTTCCATTCGTAGACCATCCAATAGCCTCCCCTCCCCATTTTTACTACTATTTTTATATCCCTAGTAGTTTCAACATATATCCCCCATGTAGTACTCTGACCATCAATCCATGATGAAATATTGCTAGAAGCAATAGTAGATGTTTCGTTTGAGCAGGTTGTGTAGCCGACTACTCCACCCACTAATGAATCCCCATCATTAGGAAATACATTCATGGTAAGATCATTCATTGCCTTTTTATTTTATTTATTTATTTTATGATGAATTAGATTGATCCTAATACTTTTTGTTTAAATTATATGCTTTGACTCATGTAACTATCGTAGGGTGGCATAGTGGAGATGTTAGGGTCACAGAGGAGAATGACACCCTTGTGAATAATTATATCATTTGTAGTGAGTTTTCTAATCTCGAATTAGAAATTATTATTTTATAAGTGTGATAATTTATTGTGGGGAAAAAATATAATGAGAATTTTGTTTCTTTGTGCAATCTATAGAGAAACGAAGCCCGCCCCAAAAGAAAAAAAAATTGAACTCCTTCTAGTCAGAGGAGAAAGATCAATTTCAAAGATACAAATTACGACGGTGAGGGTGGAAGTTGTCAATTATTTATAAATGAAACCCATTTCATATATATGACTTCATATTCCATACTTTCATGTTTGGGAATGACATGTCATAATTAGAACCATTTTCTATATAGGTCACCAAATGCCATACCTCCATTTTAGGCACATAAACACAAGGTTTCATTTTGTATATTGGGAATGCTATGCCATTTTGTTAAAAATGTATGTTTGAAAACATTTTGAGATGTTCAATTGCTAGATTGCTAGGTTGAAGTTCCATGTATGTGGAAATGATGCAATATTACCTATGGCTAAGTGAGCATTCTAACATTTTGATTTATTGAAGGTTTTTTCCTTGGATTTTTAAAGACATGTTAGTTAGGCATATTCTTATTGATGCTTGTAGTTGATGATCATGCAAAACTAGAAAAGTCACAACATTAAATATGTAATATAATTTATATATATTTGTTTATCTTCAAGTTCTATATTAAATAACTTAATAGTTTCAACCCTATGTTATATCAAATCAACATGAATGATAGATCATGGAATTTACTTAATCATGAAGACAACACAAGATGAAATATCAAATCTGAAATCACACAATTTTGAATAGAAATATACTTTATACATATATAGAACAAAGGAAAGATATGTGAACAAATTATCGCAAAATTGGTGCAACCTCTAGCTCTCCAAACTCTATCAAGGTAAAATCATGAAAACTATAGCCACCATAAGAATTCCACAACAACTTAGCATCAACACCAATAATTCCTCCCTTGGCTTCAACAATCTTGTATCACATATTCTCTTCACACTAGCAATGTTTTATTCCTTAGGGTTTATAAACCATATCCATGTCGCATCACACAAGTGAATAGAAAAATAACTCTAGTGCTATTCCATATATATAATTCTCCATCCTATGGTTTGTGTACTCAAATCCTTTCCCTTCAAATCTTACATCAACATGAACAACAACACCTCCATGGAACATCATGAAAGATATAATAACAATTTCTATTCTAAGAAGGGCACAAAACCATGCTCAAGACTAATTAATTTCATCTCATTGTGATATTTTCCTTCCCCCACATCCCATAAGAACAAGGTTTTAAAATCATGTAAGGTTTTAGTTCCATTTTCCATGTCTTCTATGAGGTTAGAAAATATAGTGGTACAAAAAGATCCATCATAGTCATCATCATGAATAACACCAACTCCATGTTCTTCTCTAAGGCCTATATGCATAGCATAAACCCTAGCATCACATAAGAAACCTACAATTAACACAAAAGAAAACTCTCCATGAAACATACAAGACATATCTCTCACCCCTTTTCTTATTTTATGGTTTCTTCATACATCCTAATGTCATACTACTAGGGTTTCCTCATGAACCTAACTTATTTATCCCTACAAGACCTCTCTAAGACAATACAATGAATAAAGTACAATGATGACAAAATATATTATCCTCCCTTATATACTATAGATGAGGGAGGCTAACACAATAAGGACATAATTCCATATAAGTGAAACACCCTCCGAGCATCTTCCACCTTAAGATGAACACCTCTCCTCTAAGATGGTGCACTCTCTAACAATTTGTTAGTCCAAAGTGTTTTCTTCCATGTTTTACTATCCAAGTGTCCTCATGTAAGATGATTCTCTTATAACTATCTACCACATGTCTCCAACGTAATTTTCATTTGATTAATAGATTTAGAACCACATTTTATCACATTAAAAATCCCCCCATTGTATTGGGCAGCTAAATTATTTCCTAGATGCTTATCTTTTCACATTACATTTCCACATTGTAAAAGTATATTTTCATGCACTAGTTATATTTTTCAACAACTACCCAAATACATGTAAAATAATTATGTTCTTAATATTCAAGCTATATATTAAATCACTTAATCATTTGAACCCTATATTATATAAAATCAACACAAATTATAGATCCTAGAAATTACTTAGTTATGAATACAATGCAAGATGAAAAATCGAATTCTCAATCACACAAATTTGGATAGAAATATAACTTATACATATATACAATAAATCAAATACATGTGAAATATTTTTATTATAATATTTTTATGAACTCTAGCAAGGTAAAGTCATCAAAATTATAGCCACCATCATAAATCCACAAAAAACTAGCATGAACATCAACAAGTCCTCCCTTGGCTTGAACAAGCGTGGGTCACATATGCTCTTCACACTAGCATTGTTTTATTCCTTAGGGTTTACAAACTATAGCCATGGTGCATCACACAAGTGCATGGAAAGACAACTCTAGCACTAGTCTCCATATATACTTATCCACCATAGGGTTGTGGACTCAAATCCTTAGCCTTCAACTCTTACATCAATATAAACAACAACACCTGCATGGAACATCATAAAGGATATAATAACTAACTTGTCTTCTAAGAAAGGCACCATACCATGCTCAATACTCATAAATTTCATATCACCATGATTTTTCCCTAGCCTCACATCCCATAAGAACAAGGTTACACAATCATGCAAGGCGTTGCTCCACTATCCATGTATTTTATGAGTTTATAAAATCTGGTGGTACATCAAGGTCCATCATAGTCATCCTCATGAATCAAGCCAATTCCATGTTATTCTCTAAGGTATACATGCATAGCATAAACCATAGAATAACATGAGAAAACTATTCAAAATATTTTCTTAAAACATACAAGATATCTCTCTCTCCCATTTTATTTTTCTAAGGTTTACTCATGCACTCTAATTTCATACTATTAGGGTTTCCTAATAGTATGAATAGATTTCAATGATGAAAAAATATACAACAACTCTATCCTCCCTTTTATATACAATAGGTGAGGGAGGCTAACATAATAAGGATATAATCCATAAAAGTGAAACACCCACCGAGCACAATCCTCCTTGGGATCAACACCTCTCCTCTAGTATAATGCATTCTCTAACAAGTGTTAGTCCAAAGCTTCCTCATCCATGGTTTACTATCCAAGCATTCTCACGCAAGATGATTCTCCTCTATGTTCCACATGTCCCAAATGTTATTTTCATTTGATTAATAGATTTAGAACCACACTTGAGCACATTAAGAATCCCCCAATAGTATTGGTTAGGTAAATTATTTTCCTATATAATTATATTTTCACATTGTATTGTTGTTCACATCATAAAAATATATTTTTGTGCACTAGTTATATTTTTCGACAACTACCCAAATACATGTAAGAGAAATCCTTTGGGTCAGACATGGGAATGTTAAACTTGTGATAGATCCCCTCTTATAACAGATTTCTTATTATTATTTCTCAAATATGATCATTAATGTAAATCAGTTATTAAGAAGTTACATAAAATTACACCATTTTATGCATTTGAAAAAAAGGGTCTGTTTGTTCTTATCTTATGTGGGTAAAAAGTTTCCTATTTTTTGTTAGTGGTATTTATGCCATATAATATTCATTTGGGTACTCAAATATGCTTACCCATGCAAGGTGAGTTCTATAATTCACCCTTATCTGATATTCATGCTTGACATAGCTAATGATGATACCATACCACTAAACTACTATTGTAATGTCATGGAACATCTTCCTTGAGCCACTTTTAGCTTAACCTAGATGTGATACTTCACTAGGATGTCTGGTACATAGGTTTTGGTTCATCAAGCACCCTCTCCCATTGGTCTCTAGCCCTTGCATCCTTTTTTTTTGGTGGCTATAAAAACAAAAATGAGTTCCATAAGTTTTAGAAATTATGTTTGGCCAAGGCCCATGCGAGTACAATAAACACTATCGCTCAAGTGGGTGTTTTGAAAAATTGGCCCCATGTGAAAAAATTGCATTACCCTTTATTAAAAAATACATCGGCTATGAAAATCCTCAAAAAATAATTTGTTGGCCTATGAAATCCTAGGAGCGTGGCACCCCTAGATGTAACTTGGTGCCAAAACTCCAAAAAGGTTAATAGTTTGGAGATGTGAGTCCTAGTTTGTATTTTATGTCTAGTTGTATCTCACTTGCTCAAGTCATTTAGAGACATTTTTGTGGGTACAAAAACCAAATTGAGTAGAAAAAATGAGTTCCCTAAGATTTGGAAAGTATTTTTTTCCAAGGCCCATGCAATCAAACTACTCACAATTGCTCAAGAGAGTGCTTTGTAAAATCCACCCCCTTGCAAAATTTGCATTATCATTTTTTGAACGAAACCCTAGCTCTAATTATCATCAATAAATAATTTCATGGCTTATAGAACCCTAGGAGGGGGTGTCCCTAGGTAAAAACAGGTGTTAAGATCTAAGCATAATTGATAATTTTCCCATTCGAGTCTTGATTTGTATTTTATGACTAGTTGCATCATGCTTACTAAATTCATTCAAGTACATATTTGAATTTTTTGTGGGTATAAAAACTAAAACAAGCTTCAAATTTCAATTTCATAAGATTTGGAAATTTTATTTAGCAAAGGACCATGCAAGCATAATATCCATCATCACTCGAGCAAGTGTTTTGGAAAATCCAACCCCTTGTGAAAATTTTGCATTGATATTTACTGAATAAAACCCTAGCTTTGAACATCCTCAAATAAATAAATTATTTACCTATGGAGTCTTCAAATGAGGGTGTTCCTAGCAATAGGATGGTTCAAGGAGTCCAGTGGAATCGACAATTTTCCTATTTGATTTCTAGTTTGAATTTTATGGAAAGTTGCAACTTGCTTTCAAGAGCCATTTAGGGACATCTGTCAATTTTGTACATGGGTATAAAAATCAAATCAAGCATCATAAATTAGTTTTTTAAGCCAACATTTTTGTTTTTCCAAGTCCTCTATGAGCACACTACCCATGATCACTCAAAATTTGAAAAATCTAACACCTTTTGCAAATTTTGCATTGATATTTAATGAGAAAAACCAAACCTCTAGAAAAATTCAAATAAATCAATATTTGACATATGGATTCCATGGAGGTGGTGTCCCTAGATATAATCCTATTCTAGGAGTCTAATAGAACTAATAGTTTTCACATTTGTGTCTCATTTTGAGTTTTGTGGCGAGTTTCAACTCCCTTCCAAGAATCATTAGGGACATATTGTGAATTTTGTTCGAAGTTATAAAAACCAAAATAAGTAGCATAAATGAGTTTCATAAGCTCCAACATTAGTGTTTGGAAAATGAACTTCTTAGTGTTCATAAGTTGTTGTCATTGATGTCAACCCAAGCAGCACCACGAGCTACCCCTATCTTGCATGGGAATTTTTAGTTGACAAATTACTCTATTCTGAGTCAAGGATCCTCTATATGTATTCTACTCATTGAGATGTTTCCATTGATATATGGCATACCAAGTAATTCTTCACGGTTTGAGAGATATTCATGTTTGAAGTTAGTTACCCTAGTTAGTGGGCTAAAACCCTATGGGGTTGTGGCATGATAATCATAATTGGTTGTGGTCATTGAATTATAAATAAGTAATATGTATTTTTTTTCTCCTAAAATCCCTCCAATGTTCACTTTTGAGGACCCTCTCAAATCAAGACATTAATATAAATAATGACCCTCATATCCTCCTCTAGTAGGGTTTTATGGCTTCAAATAGGTCATTGTGGAATTTTCGCTATAAATTTTTTTCTTCCCACTTCAGAAGTGGAAGTTAAAACCCATTTGACCCAAAATATTTATGAACCTCGTGACTGAATTTCTGATCTTGGTACGCTATATTTTCATAGATATGATCTAAGGAAGTTAGGGTTTTTGCGAGCTCCCAAATTCCATGTATAATAGGTGATGTTAGGAAAATCGTCATAACTTCATCTATGAGAATTGGATTCAAATTTTGTCAATAGTCATAGAAAGAGGATGGATTGTAGTTTGTTGAGTAGAGTTTTTCGGGCCAAAGTTCACAAAAGTGAGACATGGAACTTCGTACAAGTTCACTCTACTGAACCAATCTATAATCAAGTCATCGTGGAAGATGGAGCATAAATCTTTCTTGAAGAATCCAATATTGATCAGATTTATTGGGTTAGAAAGACAACTCAGAGGGACACCACAAGATGAAATTTTAGACCCTGGAGATCCGCAATTACATAGATACAATAGATTCAATATCTAGCTCCTAGAAGGAAATAAAAAGCATGCATTCAAGGATCACTACAGTAAGGACCACACCTCAACAGTCAAGGGTAGGTCTCCTCTAGAAAGGTATGTATGATTAGTATTTACATTTGAATTTTTTGCATCATCCCTGACATATTTTTTCACAGAACAGCATAAGTATATACAGTGTCTCAGTTATATATCTATGTCTCTATACATCACAACTAGTTTTTCAGATGTCCTATTCTTGATACTACACATTTTATGCTACATATTATCGACGCTACACCAAGTTTCCTAAATCTATATGATGCTGTAAGTTCATGTTACTAGTCTTGTCATAGTTGATAGAATGGTCTCTCTTGTTGTACTTAGAACTTGGTCCATCACAAGTCTAGGGTCTGTCATTACTTTTTATTGTATATATCTTTAGGTTAGTTTTGGATATAGCCCTTCATAGAGTCTAGGCCTATATCAAGAGTGGGAGTATTTGTCTACTGCTATAGCAAGTGAACAACAAAAGTTACAAGAACACTTTAGGTACACATTGTAATTTTTAATTTGTATTTATTCATTATTATGCACTTACATGTGTTTTGCAGGCAGAGGTAAGTTGAAGGCTATTATGTTTTGTTTTGGGATTGGTTTTGTTGGGCACATTTTGCATACAGCTAGAAGAAGATTCAAGTACAACTTCAAGCAAGAATTCAAGAGCATAAGGATCAAATCAAAGGACGCATTACAGTGGGACATCCTTTGAAGACATGACATCCATCTGTATATTGTGAAGAAGTGTCAAGGCCAAGAGTCATCATTGTAAAGTTGTAAAAGAGTTATTTGTAAAAGTGTCATCATTGGAAGATTCATTATTGTGAAAGAGTCAATCTGCCTAGAGTCGAAAAGGCATTATTGGGAGGTATAGGAGTCTCTATTGGGTCGTTTTCATAGTTCGGTTGTAGCTCATAGTGTGGTTGGGTGTTCCATCAAGATCATTGTAAATCATATTGTATCATGGATTGTTGTCCTTGGTACAGAAATCCACACTTTTGTCTCATTTCAGCCATTATAGGGTGGCAAGGAGGTGCTAGGTTAGTGCATGAAGTCGCCTATAGGTTGGAGCCTATGAACACTTTAGGGTGGTAGGTTGGTCTAAGATGTTAGGGCATCCATTCGGTTGACTACTGAAGAAACTAGGGCATTGGGGCATCTTTCTAGTGGGAGCTGAAGAAGAATTTTTTTCTAGAATTCTAGGAAATTGTTGCTTTTATTTCAGTTGGGGCTGAAGATTAAAGAATTTAATAGAAAAGCATTCGGTGGTTTTGACCTGGAGGGTGTTTTCCACCTACAATTCTTGTGTCTACTGTGTTCTTTTATTTATTGTTATTACTGCATAAATATTAATAATAATTGAAGATTAACTAATGATATGAATAGATTTAAAAGTGTTAATTGCTAAGGAATACTAATTCACCCCCCCCCCAATATTTCCATCAATTGGTATCAGAGCTTGGTTCATTTAGTAACAACTTAACTGTTGAAAGTCAGTTTTTAGAGCATAGAGGTGGAAAAGTCAAAGAATCAGGTTATAATGATTTCAAAGAAGGTACAAATACAATAAAATTTGAAGAAAGTGAGTATTGTGCACTAACCCCTGATTTTGATGCAGATAATTACTAGATATGGGAATCTAGGATGTAAGTACATTTGCAAGCACATGGAGTATGGGAATCAATTGTTTCTGGAGACACATCTACCGATGAAGCTAAAAGGTACAATTGAAAGGCCATGAATGTAATTTTGAATGTTTTGCCAAATTCTGTGAAAACAAAATTTGGTCAATGTTCAACACCTAACTTGCTCTTTGATAAAAGCTTCATAATCTCTATTCAACAAAGCAATTAGGTGAAGATGTTATTGAAAATTTGCATCCTTCTAATTATGATGAAGAAATGGGAGAAATGAGTAAAACAAAGTTTCAAAATCAAGTGATCAAGGTGATAAAGGAACTCAAAAGTCAAAAGAAAAAGACAAGAATTTTCGAAGCAGAATTGAAGATAGCAAAAGAACTCATCAAAGAAAATGAAGAGTCTGAGAAGATGATTAGTAGTCTTAGAACTCAATTGGAATAAATCAAGAATACAGTGACATGAGACCTTAAGAGAGAAGTCCAATAGAAGCAACAAGAACTCGACACAACATTTGCAGAGATTAGTAAGATCACACAACAGATGCAAGAAGCATAAATTGAAAGGAATGAATCTGATCAAAGATACATATCTGATGTTGACCAAAAGAAAAAAGGAATTAGAAAAATATTTAGTAGAAATAAGAAAGCTCAGGATTCAAAATGAGAAGAAGAAGGAAAAGATACAGGTTCTCAATAGAGAAGTACAGAAGACCACTCTTCTCAAGCTATAGGTTGATGAGGCAGAAAAAATATGGAATATCTTGCTCAAAAGAAAGAAGAACTTGATGCAACCTGTGATGAGATTAACAAACTCAAGGGATCGTAAAAGGAAAACTTACAAGATAAGACAGATGAAGAAGAAAAAAATAAGGCAATTAAATATCGTAAAGCTCCTATTGATGAAGGTACAAGCTCCACATCTTCGTAAGATGATTCTAAGAAGGAAGTTGATCAAAGTGAAAAACCAAAGAAGAATGTTGCGACTCCAAAGAACAATAACAAAGAAATCAAGAACAAAGGACCACAAAACAAACTACAACACCGCCTCCAAAGAAGAATGAAAAATCTTCTAGATATGTTCTTTTATTTAATGGTTATCATTTTTCATGCATTAACTATGGACATATGGCCAAGGATTGTAAATTTATTGATAGGTACAACTATCAAGGATCATTGCATCCGAATGAACCATTCAGGTATGCACATTAATTTAATGGTTATTGCTTTTTATGTGCTAACTATGGACATATGGCTAGGGATTATGAAGTTTTTGATACATACAATCATTATCTGCAAAACCCTAGAAGCAAGTTTGCAGGATCACAAGACATGTTCAATGATGATTTTATCAGAAGAGAATACGTGCTAGATGGGCCAAACAATGAATGTTTCAAATGCCATAACGTTCACAGTTGTAGATATTAGATGGAATCACCTATGGACAACAATGAATTATTCAAGTGTCATAACTATGGGCACATGGATCTAGATTGTAGGAATAAGAAGGCTGGAAAAGGAATCAGGTACAAGAAGACAAAGTAGATAACAAGGTTTCAGTAGTTATGCTTTTAGGATTTGTAAAAGCAAAAGGTCATGAGGAATTAATAGTTGCTTCAGATAATGACTCAAGTCAAGATGGTCTATTAGGTTACTCACTATTTTGAAGAATCTCACTTGTTGACTCCTTAATGTTTGTAGAGGAGTCTATGTAGCAGTATATGGCACGAGTATATGATTGACAAGAAGGTTGTTTGAACAAGATGGCAGTTTCATTATAGGTTCAGGGGGAGCAAAACAGTTGAAGGATTGCAGGTTACTAGGAACAAGGAAAGATTAGTCTGCAAAGGATATACACATGTTGAAGGAATCAATTTTGAAGAAAAATTTCCTCCCATTGCTAGAATGGAAACTATTAGGATATTTCTCGCTTATGCGTGGTCGAGAAAAATCAAGGTCTACCAAATGGATGTTAAGCTAGCTTTTCTAAATGGTGAATTGGAGGAATAAGTTTACATTGAATAACCTGAAGGTTTTTTTATCTCTGACAAAGAAGACTACATATGCATATTAAAGAAAGCTCTATATGGTCTCAAGCAAGCTCCTAGGGCTTGGTATGCTCGTCTTGAAAAATATATACATCAATAGGGATTCAAGAAAGGAAGTGTTGACAACAATATTTATGTGAAAGTGGATAGATATAACCTAACAATTATCGAAGTATATGTGGATGATATAATCTTTGGAAGTAGTGATGAACGATTAAGTAAAGAATTTGCCACAAAAATTCAAAGTGAGTTTGAAATTTCTGTGATTGGTGAATTGACATACTTTTTAGGGCTTTAGATTTCTCAATCAGATAAAGGAATATGAATATATCAAATCAAGTACATCAAAGAAATACTCAATAAATTCCAGATGGAAGATTGCAAGCCAGTCCTTACCCCCATGGTAAAATGTTGCAAGTTAAGCTTAGAAAATTTGTCAAAGGATGTGGACCAGAGGTTTTATAGATCCATGATCGGTAGTCTCTTATATGTGACAGCCTCCCAGCATGATATGATGTAGGCAATTGTAGAAGTAGCAAGATTCCAAGCAGCACCAAAATAATCTCATGTTATTGTCATCAAAATAATTCTTCAATATATTAAGGGCACAACCGAATATGGTCTGTGGTATCCCAAAGGAAATGATTTGGTCATCCAAGCTTATACAGATGATGATTAGGAAAGAAGTGTTGACGATTGTAAGAATACCAATGGAGTAGCATTCTATCTAGGTGGTTATCTTGTTTCATGGTTAAGTAAAAATAAGTCTTCAATCTCATTATCTATAGTAGAAGCAGAATGTGTCGCCGCAACTTGTTGTACTCAAGTTCTTTGGGTGAAGGAAACTTTGCAAGATCTTCAAGTAAGTTTCGATGACTGTATTCCCATATTTTGCAATAACACCAATGCCATCAGTATCTCCAAGAATCTTGTGATGCATTCCAAAACGAAGCACAATCTGATTAAATATTATTTCATTAGTGAGAAGGTCATTAAAAGAATATCAAACTTGAATACTTTGGAACAAAGGAACACATTTCTGACATATTTACTAAACCATTACCTCGTGAAGCATTTGATTATCTTCACTAAAATCTTGGAATTCTCCCAAGTTTTCTTTAGACTTTTTCTCTTATCTATTCAAGTAGAAAGGGGGAGTGGAAGTGTGTACAGGTCAGTAGGATGGTTGGTTTTAGGGGGAGTTACCCTTTTCCATTGATGAAAAATGGGGGGATAAGGAAGTAGGAAGAGGTGTCATGATTGCATGGGGAATACTTGTGTTTCCATCAATGCCAAAGGGGGAGATTGTTGATCAGTGGTTGTCATTGATGTCAATCTAAGTAGCACTAGGGGCTACCTTGATCTTGCATGGGAATTTTGACTTGAAACATTACTCTATTCTGAGTCAAGGATATCTATATGGATTCTACTTGTCGAGATGTTTCCGTTGATATATGGCATGCCAAGTAATTATTCACGGTTTGAGAGATATTCATGTTTGAAGTTAGTAACCCTAGTTAGTGGGCTAAATCCCTATGGGGTTGTGGCATGGCACTCATAATTGGTTGTGGTCATTGAATAGTCAATAATTAATAATAATAATAAAAAATATCCTAAAATTACTCTAAAATTCACTTGTTGAGGACCCTCTCAACTCAAGACATTCATATAAATAGTGACCTTGATATCCTCCTCTAGTAGGGATTTTGTGTTTTCAAATGGGTCATCATGGAATTTTTGCTATACATTCTTTTCTGCACAAATTCAGAAGCTGAAATTAAAACCCATTTGAGCCGAAATCTTGATGAACCTCATGACCAAATTTTAGATCTTCGTACACTATATTTTCGGATATATGATCTGAGGACGTTAAGGTTTGTGAAGGCTCCCGAATTCCATCTCAAACAGGTGACGTTGGGAAAATAGTCATCACTTTCTCTCTGAGCATTGGATTCAAATTTCGTAAATAGTCATAGAAAAGGGATGGACTGTATTTTTCTGACTATAGTTTTCAAGGCAGAAGGTCACAATAGTGAGACATGGCACTTCGTACAAGTTCGCTCTACTGACCCAGACTATAATCAGGTCATCGTGGGATATTGGGAATAACACTTTATTGAATAATTCAACCTTGATCATACCTATGGGGTTGGAAAGAGGACTCAGAGGGCTACCATAGGGAAAAATTTCAGACCCTGAAGATCAGCAATTACATAAATACAATAAATTCAATATCGAGCTCCTAGAAGGCAAGAAAAAGCATGCATTCAAGCATCACTACAGTAAGGACCACACATCAAAAGTCAAGGGTAAGTCTCTTACAACACAGTATGCATGATTAGTGTTTACATTTGAATTTTGAGTATCATCTCTAACATATGTTTTTGTCGGACATCGTAAGTATATACAGTGTCTCGGTTATATTGCTATGTCTCTATATGTCACAATTAGTTTTTTGGATGTCTTATTCTTGACACTATACATTTTATGCTACATATTCTTGATGCTACACTGAGTTTGTTAAATTTATATGATGTTGTATGTTCATGTTAATTGTCTTGTCGTAGTTGATATTATGGTCTCTATTGTTGTAGTTAGAACTTGGTCCATCACAAGTCTAGGGTTTGTCATCAAATTTTATTGTATATATATTTAGGTCAGTTTCGGAAATAGTCTTGCATAGAGTCCAAGCCTATATCAGGAGTGGGAGTCTTTGTCTACTGTTGCAGCTAGTAAACAACAAAAGTGACAAGCACACTTCAGCTATGCATTGTAAATTTTAATTTGTATTTATTCATTATGATGCACTTATATGTGTTTTGTAGGCAAAGGTAAGTTGAAGGGTATTTTTTTGTTTGTTTTGGAATTGGTTTCACCGAGCAAATTTTCCATGTAGGTAGAAGAATATTCAAGTACAACTTCAAGAAAGAAATCAAGAGCAGAAGTATCAAATCAAATGAAGCATTGCAGTGGGAGATCCTTTGAAGACATCACAGTCATCTGTATATTGTGAAGAAGTGTCAAGGCCAAGAGTCATCATTTTAAAGTTTTAAAAGAGTCATTTGTAAAAGTATCATCATTCGAAGAGTCATTATTGTAAAAGAGTCAATCTTCCTAGAGTCAAAAAGGAATTATTGGGAGGTATAGGAGTCTCTTTTGGGATGATGTCAGGGTTGCAGGTCATAGTATGATTGGGTGTCCTGTCAATATCACTATAAATCATATTGTATCATGTATCATTGTCCCCGGTATGGGAATCCACACTCTTGTCTCATTTCAATCATTATAGGGTGGAAGGGAGCTGCTAGGCTAGTGCATGAAGTCGCCTACAGGTTGGAGCCTATGAACACTTGAGGGTGGTAGGTTTTTCTAGGATGTTGGGGCATCCATTCAGTTGACTACTGAAGAATCTGGGTGTTAGGGCGTCCTTCTAGTGGGCACTAGAGAAGAATTCTTTTATAGAATTCTAGGAAGTTGTTGCTTTCATTTCAGTTGGGGCTCAAGATTAAAGAATTTATTGAAAAAGAGTTTGGTGGTTTTTGATTCGGAGGGGGTTTTCCACCTAAAATTATTGTGTCTACTATGTTCTTTTATTTATTATTATTACTGCATAAA
>APFE030677881.1:0-72350 GCA_000404065.3 Pinus taeda
GTAGATGCATTGACAAAGTGTGTGAGCATTGAGAAGTTTTCTTGGTGTAGAGAAACAATGGGCATTATAGGGGTGTACCAATCACTAAGCTCTCATGTGGCCCCCCATGGAGATAAAATAACAAGTGGGAGAATGCTGGGTGTTCATTATATTATCTCTATGACTAGCCCCAAATGCAGGGGGCTCACAAGGGGGGTGATAGCCACCCCTGTTCATTTTTCCAGGTGCAACAGGGCTTCCAGATGCCAAACAACCCCAACCCATCAAACAACGATTCCACCTCACAATAGGACATCACAAAATCATCATCAGATTTGTCTCTATCGGAGCCTTCGAGGGCTCTAGATCATTTTTTCCAACTCGACTTCTAGGACTATTAACTCAACCCATGCCTGCTACCAGCCTCGAGAGCGATTGTCTAACCAACGCTCGAGGACTAGTAACTCAACCCACAACTTTTCCAAGATTCCAAAGTATTTTTCCAACTAGGGCTTCTAGGACTAGTAACTCAACCCACCAAGGGCTTCCAAAGCATTTTTGTAACTAAGGCTTCCAAGACTAGTAACTCAACCTAAGTTGTCACAGGTCTTCCAGAGCATTTGTCCAACTAAGTCTCTAAGACTAGTAACTCAACCCAAGTCATTACAAGGCTTCCAGAGAATTTCTCCAAACAAGGCTATAGGAACCAATAACTAAACCCAAGCTAAAATAAATATGATAACCAACTAGAAGGAAAAAAAAATGAACCTACAACACCATGGCTATCCAACAAATGGAAAGGTTAGGAAAATCCACTGTCAATATAGGAAATACTACATGACAATGACAAATCATTACCAATAAACCACATGCATATGCCATGCATGAAAAATCTAGTGAGGAAAACATACATGCAACTAGGTAACCTACAAGAAAAGCCTGCTGTAGGTGTTGATCCCTATGCCCTCTTTCACCTTCCTGATCTTTCTTTCCCTTCTTGCTCCAGGAGTCCATGTATGCCACACTCTCCAATAGTGCTCCAAGAAAACTCTAAGTATACAAGAGTATGAGAGAGAGAGATAATAAGAGAGAGCTCCACCAAAACCTATCAAAAGATTTCCAACTCATCCTCGGAAGCCTTTTTATCAATGAGCCCTCTAAGTTCTTCATTTTCCATTATTTTCCTTCAATTTTCTCCTCACCTACAACTTATGACATTTCACCTTCATTTTTACCTAATTTCTTTTATTTTCATAAATAAATGTGCCAAAATTCCATTTGCCTTTCCAAATCCTTCGCCATTTCCTTAGCCATAATAAACCGATGAACACCCACTAGGATTACTTTTTCCACCATTCATCTTGGAATATGTGTCCCATGACCATCTTCTTATATATTTTTACATGAATTTTTAACCAAGGCCATTAAAATTTCCTATTTCTATAGAAGAGAAGAGTATGACTGATGTAGTGATATTCTTTACCCCTTAGTATTGATGTCAAAGAGGGAGAGAGATTCAACTCAGCTTCAACAATCAGATTCAAGAAAGAAGATCAAGATCAGGTTGACATAAATGTCAAATAGGGAGATTATTGGAATTTTAATGTTGCCATTGATGTCAACAGATGTATGCATTACGTGTATGCCTTATACTAAGTCCTATGTATGCATTTAGAAGGTTGTCATAATGTCAAACTGTTTATGGAAGTTTATCATGGTGTCTTAGGCTCACTCTTGAAGTTGAGCTCCAAATGGTGGCCAAATTATACTGATAAATTTGAATATTTTTATTCATACCCTACTCATCGGTGGGAAGGATGAGTATATACACAACTTTCCTTCATTAAATGTATACATCTTGTAGCTGAAAATTTCAATTTATGCGCAATCTCTAACTATTTCAATTGATTTTTCCTATGGTTTTTGCTCGTTGTTTTTAATAAAAAAACGTTTAGAAGGTTTGTCTCTCTTCTAGAAGTTTATTAAAGTGGAAATATCTCTCTCATTCAATGAAGATAATGGCATATTGAGTCATTGAGGAGAAATGTTCAAAATAGCATACTAGTTCTAGAGCATATGAACAAAGTTGTTGAGTTCTGTATGCTTTTGCAATTATTGTTTTAATCTTATTGGAAAAATTATTTATGTGAGGAAATTTCTTAAGGAGAGGTTAGTTGGATCTATTTTGAGAGTGTTCCATTGAGGGGGAATTGAGAGATAAGTAATATGGTTGTATAAGTTCACTAAATATCATAGATAAGTCAAACATTATTATATAGTAGGTACTAGTCAATGTTGTATGCAGGTATCATCTGTCAGAGTTGAGGTGAAGTTGTAGAGGTTTGTATGATCTAGAGAGGGATTGAAATGGAGATTTGTTGTTTTTTAACTATAGATATTTTTCTACATTGAGAGTTTCTCTGATCATTGGGGTCCTGTTGAAAAATAAAAAAATCGGGGTTCCAACAAGTCGAATAACCACCCAATCTAGACCTTACAACAACTCCTTTTATGTTTGGAATAGTGGCTCCGACTGCGGATGATGGGACCAATTTCGCAATCTATTTATGATGTTTGTGCTAACGAGATGGTATTTTTATTTTCTGGTTTTATGGGGTGAATACTTACTCTAAAATTAATTTGTCTTCTAACTATCATATGCAATCTATTATAGTCAAAGAAAACATATAACTTTGAAACTATCTCGGGAGTAACATTTATATATGCGATCTAAAATGATTTTTGAAGGTAATTGATAAAGAATATCATTCAATCATGATAAGAAAAGAATTCTTTCAATGATGATCGTTTCATATAAAAAGTTAGCCGAAATGATATGAGAAATATATCACATAAAGAATCACTCATATATTCAGCATAAAGAATAAATCATCATCATACAAAAGTGCAATAATGATAACTAAGAATTTAATCTTTCATACATAAATAACTTAAAATGATTTATTGCCTAATACATAAGTAAAAAGCATTTAGAGATAGAAGTACCATTTGTAAAATGTCCTACTCGTGCTCTAGCAATATAGATCTACATTCAAATCACTTAGCTTCAACTAAGAGTGCAAAAGTGCAATTTTAGTAGTAGATGCTAAACTCAAGTAGAAAATAAATTTCATTCCATTAATTTTACCAAAACCTCCTAACTGCGAGGTAGAAGTGCACGTTTTGAAGAATGTTTTTGATAAAATTTCTGGACCCCTCTCCAAATGCATGAGAGGGGTTTAAATACTAACCTATGAAACTTAAAAATAGAGATTACAAAAATAGATGAGGAGGTTTAAATGACCTACCTCATTTTAGCGAAAATAAGCAAAAGCAAAAATACAATATTACTAATCATACAGTTGGTCCTTAAGATCACAAATATCTAGCATCAGTTTTAGAAGCATCAGTTGGTCAACTTCAGCTTTCAGTTGTCTTATGAAGATGACATTGGTGAGTGTTGGCACTATCTTCTCGGTGGCAGTAATTAGGCATTTCAAAGTCATCCGTTGGCTGTTTGGTTTTACTAGGTATTCCCAGTATGCTTCCAAGTTCAACCTGTTTACTTGTCTAATTGCCTCTTCCATTTCATCCACTGCATGTTTCCATACTACTTGAAGTTGTTGTGCTTCTGGAAGAAAGCGAGGGGTAGTTTCTGCCACTAAATTAGCATTGTGTATATTTTCATTTATAGATTCATTGACACTGTTTGCTGCTACTGTTGCATCCTCCATTGCCTTTCCTGCTTCTCTGATCCTAGAATCCCATTTCGCAAACAAAATGTCTTTGTGTGATTCATCTATTTTAGGCATTTCTGCTCTTTTCCCATCCTTAGATTTCTACCATTTTAAGACGTCTGAAACCTTGTTAAAAATTGAATCATATTCAAGTCGTAATTCTACAACTTGATTTGTTATGTTATCGCTTATTTCGCATTGAGAATTCCATTGCAAAATCTTTTGGCATAATAATATTTTTTGTGTAAAAGCTGGGAATTGAGCCTAAGTGCTTCTGTGACAAATTTTTCAATTTTGGGATCAGTTTTATATTATGTTCTACAACTGTGCTTCTTTATTAGCTAGACTACTTTGATGTGCCACCTTAATTTGCTGAAATTCTTGCTGAAGCTGAGCCAACTGCATTTCTGGTTGTTGGTTGATGCTGACTTGCTATAACTATTGTTCTAATAACAAAATCCTATCTTCATTTTCTTTCATCAACAATTGTACCTTTGTTGCTTTATCAATGGTTGTTGAAGCATGCACGCTTGTGACCTATGAGAGTCTAGTGATATTTGCTGATAGATCCGTAGATCGGTCCTTCCAAAGAACATCCAGAGGTTCATCCTCAGGAGCGAGCAGAAAATCCAACTTTCTTTTCTTTCTCTTTCTTATAACGACGACTTTATGTTGGGGGCTATAAAATACATCTAGAGGAGGAATTTCCTCTATTCTTAATACAATCTCAGATGTAGGAGCAATAGGAATATGCTCTGTTTCCTTAGAATTAGCAGTTCTTTCTATTACTATTTCTGCGGTCATCTCTTATGGATTCGTTGGTGGCTCTACATTGTGTTCTTATGTGTTGAGTATTTTATTGAAACTTTCCCATTCTTTGTCTAAATCAATTACAGGTGGCTTTGCTTGCTCTGTAAGGGGAGTTGAAAATTCAACTTGCTTTACAAACGAAGTTTGCTGATCAGACTTTCCTAGGGACTGTGTTGTATATTTTATTGATTCTTCGCTCTTGCTCAGTTCATTTTCTAATGTTCTTTTAGATTTGTCACCAGATTTTTCTTCGGATTCATTTTTAGAATATGTTTTGGATTTTTCTTTTGAATCTCCACTTATGCATACACTCGACGTAGGCTCTCTTTCTGGCTCAATGAGTAATTGCTCCAATGGGACCTTAGATAACCTCCCTCTTCTATAGCTATCAAAAGTTTGGAAACCTTCTTGGTCAAAAAGTAGTTGTGCCATGTGCCGCACTTCTTTCAAAGTGTTTTTTGTAGAAAAATATCATCAAAGGGATCTTTTTCATGGGTAAATACCCTTATTTTACCCATTGTGGTAAAATCCTTTACAATACCGAAGGAATCATATTGCCTTCCTAGGAACTTGGGTAATTGCAAAGATAATGCATTATCAACTTCTCTAAAAGCATGTCCTAAGTCATTCAATGAGAATACTCTGCATGTTACAGGAAATTAGGGCCAAATGCCTTTCTTGGAATCTTTGAGAATCTTACTCATCGCTCATTCACTACATGACTGATAGGCTATCTCTTTAACCATCAGTTTGTCCGGGACATAAAAAGGTATAACATGAGGCAAGGAAATACTGCCAAATACTCTAATATATGTGAATAATTCCTCCCCGAACCATCTAGCTACGAGGAGAATATCTACCTTGGCTTCTTGTGAAAACCTTGGGGCATATTGGTTATAAATTTTCTTGTGGATCAGGAGCATAACTCTGTGACAAATTTTGAAAAATTGTGGAACAAAATTTGATTCCTACATGACTTTGTGATGTATTTGAATGGGAAGTGGATTTTGAGTAGTCTAGTTCCATACCATACTAGGGAATTTGAAACCAAAACAAATAGCGTCCATAACATAAGCACTCATGAAAAATGGAGGGTAAACCCTCAAAGCAATAATCCTTTTTCTTTTGTATTCTAAAATTGCAGTGACTAAGTTATTTCACAAGATTTGAGACCAATTCATTATTGTAGCATTCACAACTACATCTACTAGGGGTAGCCATTTTGACGAAAATTTGTCAATGTCTGGTTTACCAAACAGTCGACATAACATAACGGTAGCGTAACAGAAATGTGAACTAAGAGAACTAGTGGTGTACATCTTTGTGCGATTCATCTATTGTAGGAATATCTCCTCTTTTCCCATCCTTAGCTTTCTACCAATTTAAGAAGTCTGAAACCTTCTTAAAAATTGAATCATATTCAAGTCATAATTCTACAGCTTCATTTGTTATGTTATTGCTTATTTCGCATTGAGAATTCTATTGCGAAATATTTTCGCATAATAATTTGTTTGGTGTAAAAGCTAGGAATTGAGCCTAAGTGCTTCTGTGACAAATTGTTCAATTTTGGGATCATGTTATGTAGTTCACTTATGTTCTACACATGTGCTTCTTTATTAGCTAGACTACTATGATGTGCCAACTGAATTTGCTAAAATTCTTGTTGAAGCTGAGCCAACTGCATTTCTGCTTGTTGGTTGATGTTGTCCTATTGTAACTGTTGTTCTAATAACAAAATCCTATCTTCTTTCTCTTTCAGCAACAGTTGTACCTCTACTACTTTATCAATGGTTGCTAAAGCATACGCACCTGTGACCTGCGAGAGTCTAGTGATATTTTCTAATGGATCTATAAATGGGTCTTTCCAAACAACATCCAGAGGTTCATCCTCAGGAGCGAGTACAGAATCCAACTTTCATTTCTTTCTCTGTCTTCTAACGATGGCTTTATGTTGAGGGCTGTAAAATACATCTAGAGGAGGAATTTCCTCTATTCTTAATACAATCTCAGATGTGGGAGTAATAGGAATATGCTTTGTTTCCTGAGTATTAACAACTCTTGCTATTGCTATTTATGTGGTCATCCCTTGTGGATTCATTGGTGGCTTTGCATTTTGTTCTTCTATGTTGAGTATTTTATTGAAATTTTCCTATTCTTCCTCTAAATCAATTACAGATGGCTTTGCTTTCTCTGGAAGGGGAGTTGAAAATTCGACTTGCTTTACAAATAGAGTCTGCTGATCAGACTTTGCTAGGGATTAGGTTGTATCTTTTATTGATTATTCACTCTTGTTGGGTTCATTTTCTGATGTTGTTTTATATTTATTACCAATTTCTTCTGCGGATTCATTTTCAGAATTTGTTTTGGATTATTCCTTTGAATCTCGACTTATTCTTACACTACGCATAGGCTCTCTTTCTGGCTCAATGAGTAATTGGTCCAATGGGACCTTAGATAACATCTCTCTTCTATAACTATCAAAAGTTTGGAGACCTTCTTGGTCAAAAAGCATTTGTGCCATGTGTTGCACTTCTTTAAAGGTGTTTTTCTGTAGAAAAACATCATCAAAGGGATCCTTTTCATGGGTAAATACCCTTATTTTAACCATTGTAGTAAAATCCTTTACAATACCGAAGTGATCATATTTCCTTCCTCGCAACTTTGATAATTGTAAAGATAATGCATTATCAACTTGTCTAAAAGTATGTCCTAAGTCATGCAATGAGAATATTCCACATGTTACAGGAAATTGCAGCCAGATGCCTTTCTTGGAATCTTCGAGAATCTTGCTCATCCCTCCTTTAATGCATGCCTGATAGGCTATCTCTCTAGTCATCAGTTTGTCTGGGACATAAAAAGGTAGAACATGAGGTGAGACAATACTGCTAAATACTCTAATATATGTGAATAATTCATCCTTGAACCATCTAGCAATGGGGAGAATATCTACCTCGACTTCTTGTGAAAACCTTGGGGCATCTTGATGATAAATTTCTTGTGGATCGAGAGCATAACTCCGTGACAAATTTTCAAAAAATGTGGAACGAAATTTGATTCCCACATGACTTTGTGACATATTTGAATGGGAAATGGATTTTTAGCTGTCCAGTTCCATCCCATAATAGGGAATTTGAAACCAAAAAAAATAGCATCCATAACATAAGCACTCATGAAAAATGGAGGGTAAACCCTTGAAGCAATACTCCTTTTTATTCTGTATTCTTAAATCATTGATTAGCAAATCCGAATACGTCAGATTAACCAGGATGATTTGAGGAATTTCTAAAATAGAGGGAAGTTGAAAAAAATGTCCTTTCGTCTTTCCGGGGCGGATTGAATCATTACCTTATTTATTATCTATTTATTTCGGAAAGATTGAACTGTTCATACCCGAACAAAAAGAATTTGTTTCGTAAGGAAGTTGTTATTGACTCATTTTCTTAATAGAACCAGGAGACCTCATAGGAAAGATGGTCGAGCAGTTCAAGGCGTAGCATTGGAACTACTATGTAGGCTTCTGCTTACCAAGGGATCGAATCCCTCCGTTGCAATTCTCCCTTCATGAGGAAAATAGAGGATGTGGAATAACGATGATACAATAGTGTCCATCTCATAAATCCAATTTCTTCCCAAAAGGAGGTTATAATCCAAATTTGCATCAACTATTTCTACTTCGATATTTACAACCTTACCCCCAACATAGACGGGAAAGGTTGGAATAATCCCATGCGGCCTATGAGAATGAACACAAAATGTTGTTAAGAGAATAGGTGACAGAATAGCCTGAGGTGCTCCAATAGCCTTCCAACATGATATAGAAATTACGCATGTGGAAGCTCCCTCATGAAATACGATTCGAAATTTATTGGTCTTTCAGTATGTAGACTTGATTTGAAAATACACATGATGTGGGAGTCTCTTCTTGATATTCGACATGTTAAATGTAAGGAAAAGAGAGTTCTTTGGATCTACTACTCCGATTGCAGTGAGAAATGCACTCCTTTGTGTTGGGCATGACTGGAGTACCTCTAACGCTGACATGGCACAAGGACTCTGAGCCAAATCTTCTACAATGGAGTAGTTCTGAGCTGCCTTGCCATTTGGGTTGATTGTCAAACATTTTGCGGAGCCTTTCAGCATCCTATGTATAGACTCAACTATGGGCCTCTAGATATGGAGTGGTTCTGAAACATTAGGAGTAGTCTTGGCCTTAGATGATTCTGGTTCACCATAATCATGTGACCGTGTAGAAACGTCAATTTGTGACATCATCATATAAACATTTGATGGATTTCCCCTTCCTGGTTGCCCCCAATGGGGGTACCAGTAATAGTATTCACGCCAGCTAACAACTGCTGCCCTTGGGGAAAAGGGTTAGTTAGCATAGCCTAGGAGCCAGAAGACCCTTGCTGAACCAACAAGCGTTGAGCGCCTGAATCTTTGGGCAAAGATGAGTCAAATGGTCACCATTACATAACTTGCATGGAAACTTCACTTTCCTCTAGGACTCTTTTTTACCCCCCCCCCCCACCCCGCATCACTGTCGGACTTATTTGCATTACCCTTCCCATCCTAATTCTTCTCCTTACCATGTCTTTTCTTCTTTCCATCAGATTGTTGATTTCCTTTTGGCTTAGAATTTTGAATGACATTGAAAGATGAAGGTTGAGAAGGCATGGGCACTGACGACGATGCCTGAATAGAAGAAGTAGTTTGTAAAGATCAACCTTAGATCTAGGAGCATCAGGATTTTTTTTCTCAAGAATCCCAGATTGAGAATATATGAGTTCTAGCTACTAGGCTCTAAATAGAAATTCTAGGCTGCAAATATTTGAGAAACCATTCAAGAAGTAATTCTTGTGGAATATCGTCTTTAATAAGCCTCTTCCTTCTCCTCCATTCTTGGATGGGATAAAAAATGTGGGTTGCCTGGTCTTGGTGGACATTAGCCTAGAGCTTAGTTTCAACATCATAATGAATGGGCAACTGAAAATGGTTTTAAAATATGGTGGCCAAGTCACCAAACGAAGGGAAGGTGCCCCCTAGAAGCTCAATATACCATTTAGCCACATTCCCAATTAGGGTGCATTGAAATAGTCTCAACCTGATTGAATCATCAATCAGGAAGTTCGACGAACACCATAAATGGAAAGTGGTTATATGGTCACCCGGATCTTCACCAGTCTTCTCTTTGAATTTGGGTATGTCCGATGGAAATTTGGTTGGAACTGGAGGCCAAACCGGGTTGTATTGGATAGGATCATTAATCAACTTTGATAAATCTGGCAAATTTAAAGTCGCCAGGAAAGGTAAGCGTAGAGGACCTTGAGAATTCCACCCACTTGGGGCAGAATTCCCAATGTTATGGAAATAATATCCTGGATTTGTGAAGGCACCAAGTTGCTTGAGGTGATTCGTAGAAATTCCTAAACCATAAGGAAAACCTTGTGGCCCAGAAAAATTCGTAGTTTGTCCAATTCCTGCAGGAAAATTGCCATATCCAGTGAAATTTCCTGCTAGTGAGGTATTAAATGGAGTAGAGAGCCCTTGGTAAGGGTTCCATGCATTAGCAAAGGGAGAAAAACTCTGAAATGAACTCACAGAGGAGTACGACATGTTCCCCTATTGACAGAAAGAGAACTGATTCCCGACTCCCAAGTTGCTAACAGTTGGATTAGTCCATCCTTGGAAAGGATTATAACCTTGACCTTGGGAGGGAAAAGGTATTGATCCTAGAGACAGGTTAGAATGTGGTATATGACCACTCCCAAAAGGGAAACCCTAAAAAGAATCTGACCCACTCGCCATGGAAGTCATACATGTGGAAGCAACAGATGGAAAAGTTAAGGGAATCGAAGGAATTGAGCTAGGAGGCATTCCAAAGGGGAACGAACCAATGTTGGAGGCAAAAGCTTGGGTGCCCCATTCGAAGATGGGATGGAGGTAGAGACAAATATTGTAGTGCTAGGAGTGATTGAAGGTATAGAAATTGTACCTCCTCCTTGTACTGAGAAAGGAGTATGTTCACTAGTAGCACTCATAGTTGAATCCATGCTCCCAATAGTGGTCATCGAAGGAAAAGACTGATATAGACCAAGGCTCGAAGGCCTGTGGGTTGGGGTCCCGATGTATAATAGAACATCTAGATAATCAAGCGGGAGAGGAGAATAAGGAGTCACAGGAGACTTAGGGAGTTCTTCAAACTCTATAACATCTACCGATTGAAAGAGGACTCTAGAAAGAACTGGAGTGTTCCTCTCCAAATCTCGACTTACGCTAGGTTTATCTTGTGAAACAATAACTTAAACTGGAGGATCAATCTCCGTTACATCCTCTGCCACTGATTGGAAATCACCGACAAAATTTCTCCTACGCCTTCTAAAAGAAGACTCAACACTTGTAGGTGAAAGCCCACGAAGCCTCCTAGATCGACGAACTAGTCAATCAACGAATTTTAATTATTTTAAGAGAACTAATTAAGGCCTCAAAAAATTATAAAGCTATGGCCAACTAGGAGCAAATAGCACTTTCTAACAAAGTCCCTAGAAGATACAGCCCATCAAGCAACTCCCAAGTATTTCCGTTCCGGGTGATGAGGACCGAACACCAAAATACAAGAAAGTGAAATCAAGGACCTTCCGAAGATAGTTTGGGAGAATGATGGCCCAAGCCTACCAGCGAAGGTGATCAAAATAGTTACGTTGACCTCCATACAAAATCCTTTGCCGGTGCAAGCACCCAAGCTTCACAAGGGTACCCTCCAGAAGTACTAATGAACATGATGCAACGTCTGCCTCAGCTGTCGTGGATTCCCCTCCGTAGAGACCTATGTAGTCCCTAGGAATAGAAACTATGGACACCGATTCGTATCAAAATCTGGGTGGAACAATCTCGGGGCGAGATCCAACAAGTACGAGAGGGGGTATCTCTCTTTCCTTGCCTTCACTCTCCCTCGTGCTTGATTCTCAGTAATGGATATTTCTGGTCAAGAATGATGTTTTTGTCTTTTTCCTTTTTAAAGAACCCATAGAAGTTTTTGAGAACACAATGACTACTAAAATTCCAAGACCAAAAGCAAGCATAAAGAGTCCCAAAATTCACAAGTTATGCACATCACTAATATAATAAAACTTGAAACGACAAAGGACTACAAACTTGTGTAGATTGATTTGAACAACAATATAAAGGACTTTAGCAAACCAAAAGAAGGTCAAGAAATACTTTCAAGATCAACAAAGAGGCACTCAAAAACCATGAAAAACAAAATAGGTCAACCAAAAAAGAAAGAAAAGCAAAGCAATCTGAAAGTTGGGTTTTAAACAAAACTGCAACGAGTTTCTTGTTTCGCAAAGTCAGAACAACCAAGAACTTCTACAACATGCCTTGAACCCAAAGCCCAAACTGAAACTTTACTCAAAAAGCAAACCCTAGGTTGACTATGTTTTTCAACAAGAAGAAGATTAGAAACTGAAAACTTGCATGAAAGGAGAGCTTTAATGGCAGTGAATGACTAGGAAATAGCAAAAACCACCAGGAAACAATCTTAATTGAGTCCAAGGTTTTGAAAATATTATTCAAAATAAGGTATACGCGACTATGCAAAGACATAAAAGTGTGTATACATGACTAAAATAAAGGAAACTCGCATATACACGATTTTCTTTGAAGAAACTATCATGTATACACTACTGTCTCCTTTGAAAAACGTGTATATAAAGCTCATTAAATAAAAACAAAAAATCTTTGCCTAATCCAAAAGATCAAACTTGATGCCTAGGAAGCAAATAGGCCACAGACACTGTAAAAGCAAGAAAACAATCAAGCAAGCCCTGATCAAGAAGAAACAACCCAATCTAGGAAAAACAAGAATGCTTTCCCTACTGGAGTCACTAATTTTATTACAGGTAGAATCATTGTAGGGTCTTGGGTTGAGAACCCCCAAAAAAGTGGAGGGCAAACAACATAACGAGACACACCAAAAATCAGTCCTAATGCCTAAACTACTGAAGTAGGAAGAAAAAGTATTACCCAGAGGTCCTATGTTTGAAGTCATTCCCATAGGGTTCAAACCCTCTACTTCTTCCAATGCCTTAAAACCTATAACTCATTCAAGCAAAGCATATACAACAACAATAATAGAAAGCATGTTCATGATATAAGTGTTAGGTCATATAAGCATATAAACAGATAAGCATTAAAGTGAGATTTTATAAGCAAATCATGACATAAATTAATGTATAAAGATCATAATCATCAGAAACAAGACAACGCCTCTTTATTAATGTAAACTAAAGAAAATATGGAAGAACTACAACCTGAGTCGTTTTCCGGCTCCAAGCGAAACCGTCCTCCGGATCCGTCCTGCCCATGCCTAAGCAATCCTCCTCCATAAGTATACACAAGGATGTCATGAAGGGATGATGAACATCTCAAGAAGGAAACATGTGTTTCCTATGATTTGGGAGTGCAGAAGGCACAGGAATATCTTCAGACTTGATAAGGGATGTAATCAACTATAATATCAATATCTAATCTTTTCTCCTCCCTTAGGCCTTCCCATGAAGATGTATTTATACTTCTCCAAATTAGTTTTTTCAGTTGGGAAACACTTGGGCCACGAGCTATAGTAGGTGAGTACTAGGTCAAACCCATAAACTCCGCCCGAATTAAGGGAGATTATATATTTTTAAATATTTTAACACATATACGTGGGTTGGGTATAGGTTGACCCGTGTGTACACATGCTTTATATAGGGAAAAATCACGTATGGGATTTAAAACATTATTTTTTATAAAATGGAGCAAGTCTGGTAGGGAAGGGTTTCCCTATGCCATATCATAGAGCATCAAATCTACCAAGGTTAGTAAATGGTGCTATAACACCACCTATGGGCTTTATCATATATCCCACCATTCACCAGTCAAGGATTCTTAGGCTCATTGAGGTAACACAAAATCTGGCTTTACCAAAACCCACAGTTTAGTTCAAGGGTTACTAGTCCAAGGCTTTACCAAATCCATAGCCTGATTCAGGGATCACTAGGCCATGCGTTCTTTCTTTTGGAGACCACCTCACTCAGTTTCAAATCCATTCGAAAATCCATCTCAACCAAAACATGAGAACCTCATCACACCATGGCTATCTGGAAATGGCAAGGGAAGGATGAAAAACATTGTTACACCTGGAAAAATCCATGCCAATGACAACAAGAGAACCAAAAACACACATGCATAAATATTCATGCCAAAACTAGCAAGTAAATCATACATGCAACTCAATACCTGCAACTAATCCCATTGTAACCGCTTGATCCTACTCTTCCTTTCTTGATATTTTCTTCCTCTTACCTTCTTTGCTTTTCTTGATCCAATTCTAAAGTGCTCTAAGAAAACTCTAAGTATCCAAGAGTGTGAGGGAGAGAATAGAGAGAGAGCTCCAAAATTTTACTAACAAAAGGTACCAACTGATCGTCAGAAGCCTTTTTATTAATGAGGCCTCTATTTTCTTCATTTTCCTTCTCACATGCAACCTGTGACCTTTCACCTTCCTTTTCTCTTAATTTCCTTTATTTTCATAAATAAAATGCCAATTAATGCCACTTTTCCCTTCCAAAGCCTTTGTCATTTCCTTTTCCAATTTTCTTAGCCATAATAGACCAAAAGAACACCCACACTAGGATGTCTTGCCCGACTTTAGCTTGGAAAAGGTGTCCCATAACTGTGGTTATTATTTTTCCTTTATTAACTTTTATTACTAGGGCTGTTACAAAACCCTCCCCCTTGGGGGAACAATGTCCTCAGTGTTCAGTGACACCTACAACCAACAAGACTACTGAAATCAAAACATACACCCCATGGAGCTTTATAACTTAGCTCGTTGTAGTATTTACAATGATAAACCTGCTAAGAATCAAACCAACATGACAACATAACAACATGATAACTATAATGATTTGCCACCCGTACCACTTATTGGAGCTTTATAACACAACTCATGGCAGTATTTACATCCATATACATATGTACATATACAAAAACATCACACCAAAGCATATACAAAAACAATATATCAAGTAAATTCACTCAACTAGTGAATAGAGAATGATACATAGCCTGTATCTGATCTGCCATCTCCCATGTAGCTTCATTGGGCCCAAATTTCTTCCACTGCACTTTAACCTGCTTGATTGCTCCGTTCTGGAGCATGAGCATCTTTCTCTGCAAAATACACTATGGTTCTGGATGGAATCTTCCTTCTGGCTCCACCTGCAATACATACCATTTAATCACATGATAAACATCTTTAATATACTTCTTAAGCAATGACACATGGAAAACATCATAGAATTTCATTGTTGGAGGCATTGCAATTCGATATGATACTGGTCCGATCCTTTCAAGAATATTGAAAGGTACACAAAAACGAGGTGCCAACTTGGCACACGATCCAATCCTCAAGGAGCTCTTCTTCGGCTTGATGCACAAGTACACTTGTTCCCCAACCTGAAATTTCTTAAACAACTTGTTCTGATTTGCATAATTTTTTTCCCTATCCTGTGATGCCTTCAAATTATTCTTGATTGCCTACATTTCCTGTTACAAATCTTCCAACATGTTCGGTCCAATCAATACTTTGTTCTCCAAATCACTCCTGTTGATGGGAGTGTTACAAGTTCTCCCATACAATTGCTTGAACAGACTCATCCTCGGTGACTCCTAGTACCAATTGTTGTAAGCGAACTCAACCAATGGAAGGTACTCCTCCCATCTCCTCTGATAATGCATCACATACATCCTCAACGTGTCCTCCAATATCCTATTGATCCTCTCAGTCTTTCCATTTTTTTGCGGATGATAAGTTGTGCCGAAGGCCAACTCTGTCCCTAATCCTGCAAATAGCTCCTTCAAAAACTTGGAAGTGAGCTTAGCATACTTTTCTGACATAATCCTCTTCGGGACACCATGCAATATGACCACATCTTTGACGAATACCTGTGCTACATCACTAGCTGAATAAGTAGACTTTCAACATAATGAAGTGTGTTACCTTTGTAAACCTGTCCACCACAACCATGATGAATCATGTTGTCTAGATGTCCTGGAAAAACCTGTGATGAAGTCCATGGAAATGACCTCCCATTTCCACTCTAGAATCGGGATCGGATGTAGTAATCTACTTGGATTCTTACACTCTGCCTTCACCTACTGACAGTCGAAGCACCTATCCACAAAATCTGCCATGTCCTTCTTCATATTCGGCAAATAATAAAACTTCTTCACTACTATCAATGTCTTTTGATATCCTGGGTGACCTGAATATGGTTTCACATAAAACCCTCTCAATATAGTATTCTTGATCTCACCACTGTCTGGCACAAATATCCTATCCCTAAATCTGATCAAACCATCTTCTGTGAGACGATAGTCCACATCCTGATCACCTGTACCTTGTTGTAATCTGTGCATAAGCTCGATGTACCTATCATCATGCTGACCTTCCTGTAAGTCTGTCCCATAAGAACTCATAGTTGTTATATGATTTGCTTGCACTCTCCTACTAAGGGCATCTGCAACCCTATTCTCTTTACCCTTGATGTACCTGATCTCAAAATCGAACTCACTAAGTATGGACAACCATCTAGCTTGCCTACCATTCAGATTGGCTTGAGAAAAAAAGTATCTCAACCCACTGTGATCGCTCATTAATACAAACCTCCTGTTAATAAGATAGTGCCTCCACATCTTCAATGCATGAATGATCGCTACCAACTCAAGATCATGTGTTGAATAATTGTGCTCGTGCTCATTCAATTTCCATGATTCATAGCACACTACCTATCCTTCCTGCATAAGGACTCCACCAAGTCAACTCTTGCAAGCATTTGTACATACCACAAACTCTTTGTCAAGATCTTCAAACTTTAACATTGGAACATTCATCAACAATTTGTTTAATTGCTCAAAACTTGCTACACATTCCTCTATCCATTCAAATTTCTTACCTTGCCTCTGAAGTGACATAATAGGATATGTAATCCGAGAGAATTTCTTGATGAACTTCCTATAGTAACCAACTAACCCCATAAATGATCTTACCTCTTCCACATTCCTAGGAGTTGCTCACTCCATGATAGCTCTTATCTTTTCTGGATCCACTGTTATACCTTCCTTTGAGACCACATGCCCCAAGTAATGTACCTATGTTTGAAAGAAACTGCATTTAATGATCTTAGAATACAATTGATGCTCTCTCAACAATCTCAACGCTGATTCTAAAACCTCGAGATGCTCTTTTTCATTCTTAGAATATATCAAGATGTCATCAATGAATACAATAACAAACTTGTCGAGATAAGGACACAACACACTATTTATCAAGCACATAAAGGTAGTTGGAGCATTATTCAAACCAAATGGAACTATAACAATCTCTTAATGCCCATACTTGGTATGGAAATTTGTCTTGTATATGGCCTCTTCTTTAATGTGTACCTGATGATATCCGGATCTCATATCAATCTTTGAGAACATGGCTGCTCCCTTCAACTGATCAGAGAAGTCATCAATCCTCGGCAACAGATACCTATTCTTGATGGTCACCTTGTCAACTACCTGTAATCAATGCATAATTTGAGAGTACCATCCTTCTTCTTCACAAACAATATCAGTTCACCCCAAGGAGATACACTTGGCCTAATGTATCCCTTGTCAATCATTTCCTTCAACTGCAACTTCAACTCCACTAACTCTGGAGTGTTCATCCTGTAAGGTGCCTTTGATGTTGGTGTTGCCCTCGGTACCAACTCAATGGAAAATTCCACTTCCCCGTGAGGAAGCAAATCTGAAATATATACTAGAAACACATCCTAAAACTACTGCAAAATTGGGTACCTCTTCAATACCTCTGCATCCTCATCCTCCTTACCTTTATCACTAGAAATATGCACCACAAATAACACACACTCTTTTCTGTGACTATGCTTTTCCTATCACCATCCTAATTGATGTTGCCTTCTTCTTACCCTATAAAAATCTTTATTCTCCATTTTCATCCAAACACTCAATGGCTTTGTCATAACAATCCACCTTAGTCCTATGAAGATACAACCATTACATACCCAAGAAAATATTATATGATCCCAACAATAATACATTCAAATGCACTAAAGTAGGCATGCCATTCAACTCATATGCACAATCGCTTACCCAAGGATGCACTCTTTTCTTCGTATCTGTATACTGTTGGAATTTCTAAGTTTAACCCATTAGAAATTCTTCCTATACTATCTAGTTTATTTCTTCCTACTTGTTTAATTACTTAACAAGTTATTTACCATGTAAATACTGAAAATAAACACAAGTACAGTATCAACATCTATAGATCATCAAATGAAAGAAAACAAGCACACAAGTGACACCGTTATTTTTGGACCAATGTCCCCAGAAAAACCCAATGTGGGAAAACCGATGCAATTATTCAAAGGGTTTTATTATTATGCAGTTTTCATAATACAACTAGGGTGCCAGAAATGGCTCACCCAATAGAGAATGCCCTCGCCAGTAGTACCTCTCCTCGGAGACAGATATTCCAATTGATTAATCATCGGATGAACAATCCCATAGCAACAATTGCAACTCCCACTGCTCTGCGTCACTCTGATAGGGACTGTGTCACCCTACCTGGCTCACTAGCACCCAGTCTGTCCCACGAAATCCTTCCAGCATTGCCTCTTGGCCTTGCATCAACTTTGCTAGCCTCTGCGTCAGCTTCTAGAGCTTCTGCATCAACCCCTAGACCCTTTGTGTCTCACACGCTGGCTCTCCTGGCTCTGTGTAGCTCCTGGCTGCCTCTCCATAACACCCCTCTGCGTCAATCTCTTTGGGATCTGTGCTGTCTCTCTCGTACCAACTCTGCCTCTCTACTATGTATTCACTAGCCCTCACTGCTGATCATTGATTCTATCTCTTTTAGCAAACCCCACTCTAGAGAATAGAATGACTATCTGGTGTGTTCTCCAACTGACCCTCAAGCCTCCTCTTATACTTTTCTCGTTGTTCCATCAATGACTGAGATTAAATCTCTAATCAATGGCTAAGATTAGATTTGGCTTGATTGATGACTTTTTGAACATTCTAACCCAATTTTATATTAATATCCATTAATATTTTATTTTTCCTAAGTTTAGACTTAGGAACTCCATTAAAAATATTAATTATTTTAATATCTCCCAAACCCGTTAGAATCTGCCCAAACCATTTATGGGTCTTGGATATCTCATGTGCTTTAGCCTCTCCACTAATTTTCATAGCTAGAGAACATCCGATGCTACCTCAAATCAACACTCCCTCTTAGCGAGGACTGTGCTCTAGCAATACTCCACACTGAGCATCACCCTGATTATCCAACATCGGTCCCTGTGATGATGCTAGGCCTCCCCACCCAACATCCTTTGCACTGTTGCCCATGGCCCTTCCACTGCCACTGCTACATTTGTACGACAACTCCCTCTGCATCCATTTTGCTACTGGTCCATCCTCCCAGCACTGCATCTGCATTGCATCCCCTCTCATCATGCTGCATCGTGTTGCCCATAGCACTGCCACTATTAACTACTACACTGCAACTCAGTTAACGAGAAGTAATTAATTGATCCACCCAATTTTGACATCCCTGTCAGGCTAGAGACACTCTCAATGCTAAAGCTCCCTCCGCTGCTAACAAGTGCTCCCTCTACTGACCTCTGCATTGTTGCAACAATTCCCTGCATCTCACATAGTTGCACACCTCTCTGTGCCATCCTACACTGGTGCAACAATCCCATGCCCATCGCACTATTGCAACCTGCTAGCCTCGAGCTGTCCTTGGACTCATGCACTGTAGCACTCTTTGTCGCTTCATCCACATCTGTTTCTACCTACATCTGCCAGTCCTACTACTCTTCGTGGCTCCCATAGCAAGGTATGATCCAAGAGGTTGGGTACCTCAAGGATCTTGCCCCTCATCGCCTGTAGTCCATATAACTACAACTCGCTGTCTCCCCACTTCTTCTTAAGTGGAACATGAGAACTCATGGCACAAACATCATCCTCCTCGACTTCTTTCTTCACCTTTGCTGGCGCTTCCTTGGTCTTAGAAGCCTCTCCCTTGCTCTTCTTCCTAGGACACTGGTTCGCAAAATGACCCAATTCCCCATAATGGAAGCACTTGAACTTGGACATGACCTTCTTCTTTCTCTTCTCCTGCTTCCCCGCAGATGCTAGAGCCGCATCCTCTTCTTCCTCCTTCTTGATTCTGATCCCTTTGCCTCTACTCCCCGCCTTGGTCACCCGTTTGATCTCTTCTTGACTCATATTCTTCACAACTATCTGATTAACTAGTTGATTGGTATATAAGAGCCGTAAGTATTTGATAACAAGTGTTAGAATATGAATCTGAATCTTCCTGATCATCATATGTGCTTTGACTATCTTCATTAGAGTAAAAAGATTTCTTGGCAAAAAACTTCTTTTTGGTATTTTTCTTGTCAACATCCTTTCCTTTTTCTTTCTTATCATGATTTTATTTATATGGACATTTGGGTGCATAGTGACCTACTCTTCCACACGCAAAACATCTAAAGGGAAGCTTATCTTCAAATTTACCAATGGCCACTTGCAACTTTGTCACAAAATTTTCTTCTTCCTTATCTGAAATCATCTTGTATCGTTAGGCTTTTCTTTTTCTTTCCTGTTGTATGTGGCTTTGAAGGTTGCTTCTCTAATACTTGATGTGCCTCCTTTTCTCATGTCAAATGATGTCAAGATCCCATGGAGTTTTCGAAGGGAAAGGTTCTTCAAATCCTGCATTTCTTTAATAACAAATACTTTGGAATCGAACTTTGGAGTTAGTGATCTCAAGATTTTTTCAACAACAATAATTTCCTTTATTTCTGTCACCAAGACTGTTCATTGTGTTAACAATTTTGTCTACTCTAAGAAAAAATCTTGCAATGCTTTCATCATCATGCTTTCTAAGAGTCTCATATTGAATTTTATATGTTTGAAGTTAGGATTTTTAAATGCATCTTTAAATAGGTCATGTTGTCTTTTGTGTTATAACTTTTCTTTTGGGAAGTTCGAGAAGTTGAAACTTGGACCATAGTGAGGGTAAATCCTGCTAATTATTTGGTTCAACTTTTATATTTTGGGTCACAATATTTTAGAAGATATGATCATACGAAATTGAGCTTCCTATATGCTCACAAATCCTATATCAAAAAGGCCATGTTGGAATTTCTCCTTTAAAATTTGTTTTAGGAAGTTTCAAAAGATAAAACTTGGATAATAGTGCATGGAAATCCCGTTGATCATCTAGTCCAAATTTTATATCTTGGGTTGCAATATTTTAGGATATATAATCATAGGAAGTCGTGCTTTCTAAATGATCCTAAAATCATGCATCAAGCAAGTCATATTTACATTTCTACTATAACTTTTCTTTAGGTGGGTTCCATAAGCTTAAACATGGATCATAGTGAGGGGAAATCCTCTTTATCATATGTTCCAAATTTCAGATCTTAGGTCACAATATTTTAGTAGGTATGATAAGAGGAACTCAACCTTCCAAGATGCTCCTAAAATCATGCATTAAATAGGTCATGTTGGATTTTATACTATAGCTTTTCATGTGGGAGGTTCTAGAAGCTAAAACTTAGACCATAGTGAGGGGAACTCCCATTGATCATTTGATTCAATTTTAAAAACTTGGATTGCTATAATTGAGGATATATTCCCTAAGGAAGTTGTTATATTAGTTTGAATGCAAAGTGTTTGAAGAAATTCCTAATGATTTAATGATTCATTGCATACAAATTGTTTAATGAAATTCCCTAATGAAAATGATATTTTGTGGATGACGATAGTATTTTTATGGATGAGGATAGAAAATGTTGTAAATGATATATGCCTATTTGCATGCAAAACATTTGAATAAATGTGTTAAAGGTGTTTTATTATAATTTACATATAAACTATTTGATATAATACCTCAAAGATAGAAATCAAAAGTTGCATGATTGAGTGGTATATTTCAATTAATATGTTACAAGTGGAATTCGAGAAAAGTTTCTTATTTGATTTCAAACAAATTGTTTAAAAAAATGTCTACAAGAAAAAGACTACTTAATTTGTTGTATAAAATGTATTTGAAGGAAGGTTTACATGTAAAGTGCTTGACAAAATGTATGAGAGATGAAAATCAAATTTTTGCAAGTGTGGTTAGGATAAATTTAGTAGGTGCATGTGAAAAAGTGGTATTAGAGCTAAGGTTTGACATTGAGCCTGAGTGGGCTCAAGAAAATATGAAATGATATAGTTATGCATGCATGTGTATTTATATGTGTTTTATTTTATTGTATCTATGAATACATCGATGTTGTTTACAAACTAATTTGAGTGTGATGGAACAAGGTAAAATTGCAGGCTGGTATAGGCCTAAAATATATGAAGAAAAGGGAATGAGCATATTTGACATGCTTTTGTTTTAAAAGTACTAATATTGTGTGATCATTTAAGGACATAGAAGACTTTCCAACAATAGAAGAGAAACATGCCTAGTAGAAAAACACAACTGAGCAACGAAATGATTTCCTTTGAGGAAAAGGGGAGAGAAGATGGAACATCTCCTAATCTCCTTGAAACAATGAAGAGTCTGAAGGAAGAATCCCTAGCAGTAGCAATAGAGTTGTAGAGAAAAATGAGCGAGCATCCGCAAAAGATATCTAATACATTTAAGAACTCAATGAACAATCCACGATAGGATTATAAAATTTACCAACTAATGATGCATATCTAAGGTAATCTACTTGGATAGGAATGCAAGTGGGAGGGTTCCTCCTGAATTATTTAGAAAGATTTTGGCATTTTAAGGTTGCTATAGACCTTAAGAAAGACTCTAATTAAATTTGTGCATATGATAGTATTTTAAGTGCCCTTGTTGCAATAAATGTAGAGTGAATATTTTGAATAGGTAAAATCAAATTTTACATTGAATTACAAAACACCATAAGCATGAGAAGGTTTGGTTTGTTGCAAATATCTAAATATTTAATATTGAAATAAAAATTTAATAATATTAAATGGGTTGTTGAATTGAGATGTTATAGCTCATGCATAAAGTAATTGACTAAAAAATGATGTGTGTATGAATGGCATGGAATATGTGCAAGTATGGCACATGCATGCCAATATCTACATGTTTGGGTGCATGACTAAAAGCATTATTTGAATGTATAAATTTGGTACATAGTGCAAATTCCATTTATGAATATCCATTGAAAATTGTTTGAAGAAAATGAAATGATAGAGTTGGGACTAATATGTGAGGTTAAGATCAATTCAGGGGTTGTTGAATATTGCAACATCAAGTATGCTAAGAAGCAACTAAACTCCTTGAAACGGCCTTAGTTGAGAATGTATGTGATGGTAGCCAAGTAAGTAGGACATGTAGAAAGTAAAAGTAAAAGGCAAAGGAATTTGGTAAGAATTCATTTGAGTTGAATTTGAAATATTTTGTTTTTCAAATTAATGCATGTATTGCATGGATGCCCAAGATAGGGCATGGTTAAGGCAAAAAATTTGTCAGTACAAAAAGATTTTAGTAAAATCTTAATAATGTGTGCATGCATTAAGCTACCGTGTTGAATAAATATTAAATGCATAAACAATATTCTCACAAGATAAAATATGTTTGGTAATTCTTTGAAATAATGCATGGAAATGTGGGATGTATGAAGCAAATGTAGGGATTTCATTGTGTCCATGAGTCCATGAGTATTATCCCAATTGTTTCTAAGCTTGAGACAAGTGATTCTATCATATAATTTTGAGTTTGTTGGTATGGAACATGTATTTGAAGGATTGGTTCTTCCTCATTAATGTGAAAATTATATGGAATTGTTGATATATGAAAGTAAGTTTGTTGGAATTGATACCTAGTGGTTATGGCAAAGGTAAGAGTCCTTCAGTGTGTAAAGATTACTAGAATCCTTGTGATGCATCCATGAATTACCATGTTATGATTTATTCATGATAGTACATATGTTTGTGCATTGAGTGCACGCATGCTTGTATGGAGCAATGAATTGCATGATTGAATGCCATGAAAGGAAATAACTTATAATACTCTTAAGTAATCCTGGAGTAGTTAAATGAGTGGCACGAATCCCTCATCCTAAAAAACAAAGTGGAAACTAATTACTTACAAATTTAGAGATATGTATTTTAGTGGAGAGTGATTATGTAAATCTCAGTTTTGACCCTCTGGGTTGCTGGAATAAATGTTTGATTGCATTATGAAATGCTTAGAATGATTGTGATGCAAATAAAATGCAATAATAGTTTCATTTCAATTTATCTAAAATTAATTGAAAGTGATAAAATTATTACGTGTGTAATAATTTATAGATCACTTCAGGGGATGTTGTAAATTTCGCAATGAAAAGATTTCATGTATGAAAACTTAGCATTGTTTGGCTAATTGAAAATTCAGATTGCAAGTAGTGTTAGATGGGGTATGTGATATAAGATGTTATGACATAAAAATATCACCACCTACAAATGATCCCATCATCATAACTAAACATGTAATGTTTGTGAGGTATGGCTTCTGAATGAAACAAATTTATATAATTAAAATTTCTTATCTGAAATCTTGAGTATATCTCATAGGAACTAAATGTTGTGATACTGTTTAAATGATGAAGCAAAGAGCCTAGGAACAAGGCCACTTTGGTGAGATTTCAACCCCATGACACAATTTTATTATCTAATGGGAGCAAGTCATAAAGGGTATCTTTATTATAAGACTCCATGAGAATTGTAGTGTAATTTATGTTAGGACACACTAGAAGGGCACTTAGCTATAAGATTCTAACAATATCTTTAATAATCCCATACAAGAAAGCCCTGGGATAGGAAGATCACTCAAGGATGGGGATTGCCTAGGTCTGGAAGGGTGAGTAACTAATGGGAGAAGAAATTTGATTACCTCATGGGAGCAAGTCATAAAGGGCACTTTGACTATAGATTCAATAAGCATTGTAGTGTAATTTATGTTAGAGCACACTAGAAGGGAATTTGGCTATAAGAATCTAACAGTCTCTTAAATAATTCCCTACAGGAAAGCTCTAGGATAGGTAGATCACTTGATGAAGGGGGTTTCTTGGCTTGGAAGGGTGACTAACTGATGGTAGAAGAAATATTTCACGCGGTCACTGGGATTTTAGTATAAGAGGGCCTGTCTAACGCAAACAATGAGTTGAATTTGTTGCATGTGGAGGAAAAGTAGGAAAAGAATAAGCATATAGATAAATATTGGTTTAAAATATTACCTATTAAAAATTTAACTTATTTTGGGAAAAAAATTCCAAGTTTTTTACAAAAGAATTACTGGCTGAGAAAGAAAATGAATTGTAACACATCTGCAATGTTGATTGTTTGGTGTAGTTACTAAATGGAGCACTACTGGAAATAAGCATATTGATACACAAGAGCAGAGAGATATTATGTGCCTAAGGTTATAAGCAATGACACAATGGTTTTCATATCTAAAACTTATTATTTCAGTTTGCAATAGTGCATTAGAGAAATTTTGAGGTAAAAAATGGGACTCAAAACAAAAATGTACAACCAAAATCAACTTTATAGGAACCAATAGGATTCAAGATGATGATGTCAACCATGGGAGATGATTCACCATTTTGGAGTAAAATAGTAAAAAGACTAAAAAATAAAAAAAAATAAAAAACTATTTTTTCAACTTATGTCCCTACGATTTTACTCAAATTTCGAGTGACAACACTCGTTGGATGCAAAATTTAATTCCTCATCCAAGGAGTACTCATGTTGCATACTTTCGATGGACCCTGCTACACCAAAAATGAGAAATACATGAAAAAATATGATTACAATCACACTTTTTCATGCATTTCCAATTTTGGTGTAGCAGGGTCCATCGAAAGTATGCAACATGAGTACTGCTTGGATGGAGAATTAAATTTCACATCCAACGAGTGCTCCCTCTCGAAATTTGAGTAAAATTGTAGGGAGATAAGTTGAAAAAAATAGTTTTTTCCTTTTTCCTCTAAAATTTGATGATGTGATGTAATCTTATTTTATTATTTACACTATTATTTTATAATATTCCTTAGGAGGCCCATTTTATACCTCAAAAATTCTCTAATAATGTTGGTAATATATTTTATTGTAGGAGAAGCTGGTATTGTACAAGGCTATTATATAAGATGTAGAGGTAACCAAACCAAACATAACACACATAGTGATAAAAGGAGAACAGTTAAAGTGAACCATATTTTTGGTGTAGCTAAGGAAAGGATGAAGACCACTATTACAACGAAAGACAACACCTAGGCTAGTGCTGCTACATGCAAAGAAGCTCCAAGATCGGTGAGAACACCGAGGACGATGTTCCTTTAAGGGGGAGGGGATTGTGACACCCCCTTTTCATTTCCCCAAAATTTGTGATTAAATACTTGTAATGTTGGGTTACCAACATTTATATTATATACTAAATTTTTGTTATGTGATGTACTATTCTATTTTATTAGTAAAAAATCTAGAGCTAAAGGAAGGGAGCAACCAATAGATCATCATGCCTGGGGAGGCGGAAAAACTTTACTAAGGAGGAAAAGGTGCAAGGGGAGTGGGGGAGGGGTGAGAGAAATTCTAGTCTTGCTTGAATAAATATTACTTTCCCTTGATGTGGTTGTTGGTATTCCCAAGAAGCTTCTAACAAAATATTGGGAAGATGAAGGGCCATGACGTGATTATACAAATAAGAAGAATAAACCGTCAAGGGGTTCTTAGTTCTTGGTTCTTATTTCCTACTTGGATTTTCTCTCATACTCTCTCACTCATAAATTCAATTTGGCAAGAGAAATGGTGGTAGAATTCATAGTGGTTCATACCTTGCGACTAATTAAGAGTTGTGAGTGATAGCCTATGTGACAAAGGTTGAGCTTTTCCTATGTGTGAAGGAAAGTGGCTTTCACTTTTTGGTGTTAAATGTGGTCTGAAAACTGTGTGTTAAATCCCCAAGTTTAGTTTTTCCCTCAAGGCATTAATATTTGACTCGGGGGTGGCATTTTATGAGAAAGATTGTAGCATAGCTAAGCCTATGGTTGGGTGGAGAATGACTCACCCTTATTCAGTTCTATATTGCAAAATATTTGACTCAAGCTAATTATCTCTTATGCATGATTGTATAATTTCTCTTTTCAACGAGTTTATATGCAATCATTTACCCTTTAGAAAATTTATCATGGTTATAGAACTTATACTATTTCGCCATAGCTTTTTATATTCATTAAATTTTGTAATGACATTGATTGAGGAAGATCCTGATTACCAAATTACTCTTTAGATAGGTCATGTTGGAATTTATCCTATAAATTTTGTTCTAGGGGGTTCCATAATCTAAACCTTGGACAATAGTGAGGGGAAATCCCATTGATACTATGGTCTAATTTTTAGATATTGGGTCACAAAATTTTAGGAAATATGATTAGGGGAAGTTAGCATTCCTAAATACATCTCTTAATGGGACATGTTGGAATTTCTACTATAAATTTTCATCTAGGAGGTTTCAGAAGCTGAATCTTGGACCATAGTGAGGGATCCCACTGATCCTTTGTTCCAATTTTCAGATCTTGGTTTGTGACATTTTAGGACATATGATTAGAGGAAGTTGGGATTCCTAAACGCATCTTTAAATAGGCCATGTTGGAATTTATGCTATCTTTTCTTCTGGGAGGTTCCATAAGTTAAAATTTGGAACATAATGAGTGGAAATACCATTGATTGTTTGGTCCAACTTTCATATTTTGGGTCATGATACTATAGGAGATATGATCAGAGGAAGTTGAGCTTCGTATATGCTCCTAAAATCATGCATTAAATAGGACATGTTGGCATTTATGCTATAACTTTTCTTTTGGGAGGTTCCAAAAGTTGAAACTTGGACCATAGTGAGGGAAAATCCTGTTGATCATCAAGTTAAAATTTTAGATCTTGTGTTGTGATATTTAAGGATATATGATCATATAAATTCAAGCTTCCTAGATGCTCCTAAGATCATGCATCAAACATGTCATATTGATAATTCTGCTATAACTTTTCTTCTTGGAGGTTGGCCTAAACTTGGACCATAGTGAGGGGAAATTACACTAATTATTTGGTTGAAATTTTAGATCTTAGGTCACAATATTTTAGGATATATGATCAGAGGAAGTTGAGATTCCTATATGCTCCTAAATCATGCATCAAACATGTCGTGTTGACATTTTTGTTATAACTTTTCTTCTAGGGTGTTCCAAAGGTTGAAACTTGGACCATAGTGAGGGGACTCCCACTGATCTTTTGGTTCAAGTTTGAGAACTTGGACTACTATAATTTAGGATATATACCCTTATGAAATTGTCATATTAGTTTGCATGGAAAGTATTTGAAGAAATGTGTAAATGGTTTAATGAACCATTGCATACAAGCTATTTGATGAAATGCCCCAATGAAAATGTTGCTTTGTGGATGGGGATAATATTGTTGTGTGTTAGCATTATTGTATGATAATAATGTTGTAGTTGGACTATGCATAATTGCATGCAAAGCATTTGAAAAATGTGTTAAATGTGTTTTATTACACTTTGCAAACAAACTATTTAATAAAATGCCTCAAAGACAAAAGTGAAAATTTGCATGATTGAGTGGTATGTTTAAGTTAGTATGTTACAAGTGGAATCAAAACAATGTTTCTTATTTGTTTTCATACAAAATGTTTGACAAAATGTCTACAAGAAAAAGATTACTTAATTGGTTGTATACAAAGTATTTGAAGAAAAGTTTACATGTAAAGTGTTTGAAAAAATGTATAAGAAAAGAAAATTAAGTTTTTTCAAGTGTGGTTAGGATAAATTTAGTAGGGGCATATGACATGTAGAAACTATATTGGTACAGGTCCAATCACATAATTTTGAACTAGCTTCAAAATTCTCTTTTCCCTTTAGCACTAAATGGTAGTCTAACATGATTTTGTTTCCTTTAAATGCAATGTTCATAGAAATTGACTTCCAAAGTTAGCATGTAAATCTTTGACCATATATTTGCTTTGCATAGCTCAAAGTCATTTCTATCTGATGCATCCCATCATCTAATGCCACAACATAGTTTCTTTGACTAGACAAGAGGATAAACTGTCAATTTTAGTTATGACTACATTACTACACCCACTCTGGTCAATGTGCTCTAAAAGCTTGTACAATGTCCCAATTTGAACACCTATCATAAAAACCATCACACCACAAACCATCTTTCATGAATCCTTCTTCAATATGGTATGTACGCCTACATCTCCCATTCAAATGACGATTATTAGTTTCCTAGCTAAACCTAGAATATTTAGTACCCCTAGTAATGTTCTATTTCAATCATCCCTCAGTATTAGTCAAATTTGACCTCCATAGGCTATCCCAGTTTTGGAATCATCCCATATATAGATATCCATTCCATCATATTCTTCATATTCAAAAAACCACTCCTCATGGGGTGTCATATGGTAGGATGCTCCTAAGTCGATCAACCACGCCTCATGATCTGAATGTTTACTTGTCAAAGCTAAATACACATTCCCTCCTTCATATGAGGAAGTTCTCTCTTCAATCAACTACTCATTAGATCCCTTTCTTTGTTCAACATTCTTTGTTTCACAATCACTTTTGTAATGCTTTACTTTACGGCATTTCCAACATCTTCTTGTTGGCCTAGCAAGAGACTTAGATCTTCCTTTTGACCTAGATTCCCCTTTGGAGAATTTTCTTTTTCCTCTTTTATTGTCCAATCCCTTATTAACAACACATCCTTGGTCAATTATTCTATTTTCCTTCACCTCATTTCCTCTGATAATAGATATTCCACCACATCATCAAGAGTTAATGAAGTTGTATTACTCCCAGTAGAATTGACTAAAATATCCCCATGAATCTAATAAGGAACACAACATACTGAAACACTTTTATTATTCATTAATAGTGATATCCAAACTTAATATCTAATAAATCATAATATTGGACGCACACAATTGTTATGTGGCGAAAATACCCTCTTTCATCCTCAAAAGATAGAGTTTCTTCTAAATAAACAAGTTATTGATGAATGATTTTCATTAGTAAAAGTTCCCAACTTATCCTACGGTTTCTTAGTAGTTTCTTCCTCTGAGACATTAAAAAATACATAATATGTAAGAAAAAGTCAAATCGTACTCCACGCTTTTCTTTCAAGTTTCTCCCAATCCTCCATCAACATTCTAGTGGGATATGTTCCTAGAAGCACAAAATTCCATTGTTCTCAATCTTTGAGGAAATATTTTCTTTTAAGCTCCCAAAGCTCAAAATTATGGCCATTAAACTTCTCAATCTCAATACTTTTACTGATAGATATCCTTCTATAACTTAATTTTTATCTTAAGACTCTCAATCAAACATGCTTATCTCTGATCTAATCATGAATGATGTTCTTGAATAGATTCAGGTTCAAGATACTCAATATTTGATAGTAGGGACATCAATCTGCATCGAAAATGAGCTATGATACTGGATGTTAGGCTTAAGGCACCTGATAAAAACTTCAAATACCAAAAGTCCAAATATAGAGTCAACTAGACATAGAAACCAGACTAGAAGCTCAATTAATATAAATTGTTAAATGCATGTAAAATATCTTAAGAACATAAAATAACTAATAAAACACCATAAATATTCACACCACACACAAATAAATTTACCCTAGGAACCCTTAACCGGGAAAACCAACCAACCTTTTAGCCTCACCACTCTTATATTTTCAACTAAATATTACAACTAATTTTACAATGAATGTCAACCTTGGTCCACACCTAAGACCAATGCGTTCATACATCACTCGATCTCTGCCAATCATGAAGACTCATTATCTCATCTCCTCTCATTAGCCTTACATCATGCTCTATTTATAGGCATAGAAAACCCTAATTTGAAACTTCCCAAACCGACACATGTGGATAAAGATCATTTGATAAGATCTCAACAACCTCGAGATTCATAACCATTTTTTTATCAGTTCCAATTGTTGTTGATTTCGCTTCAACCAACAGCCTTAGCTGGATATACGTGTATGCTTGAATGCGATCCCTTCGATTGCTTTAATCGATTATCAGCTTCCGTCGATTGCTCCACTGTCAGTCAACTTTGACAAAGGTAACTACTCTTGACTTAACCGTTGTCCTATCGACTCAATCATCAAATTTCCTTTTCCATCAATTTGTCTGTGACAATCCCATTGACTTGTTGTCTATAGTCAGTTGTTCTTGACCAAACTTATTGAGGTTCATTCCTTGTTGTCTTATCTCACCATTCAATTAACAAACTAAAATCAAGTCAACTCAGATTAATTGCAAAGAGTACAACACCTCAACACTTAATTTCTAATTTCCGTAGTCCTATACAAATAATTTTTTTTTAGTGTTGATGCCAACTTTAAAACAAAACTCAAGGCCATTTTTACTCCAAATCTATATATTTCAAAGGAATAAATTAGGATTATAATAGGGGCCTAACTTTTTAAAGCCATAAAATAAGATTAATGAAAATATTCAATGGGTGGAAAAATTACAAGAGGATAATTTTATTGACCTTAGTATAAGTGGAATGAGACAACACAAATCTTTTCGTGTGGTCAGGGATTTACCCTAGCTATCATTTCTCACAAAGATTTGATCGACCAAGAGCCAATTTCTTCAAGGAGGTTGTTGGATTTGTTTGATGCCATATGTTACCACACATTCTCACATGAAAAAATTCAAGTCCAACACTTAGATGAAGATTTGTGGAACTAGGAGGTTTGTCATTGTCAAATCACCAAGTTTGTTTTGAACTTTAGAGAAAGGGTAGACCTAAGTGAATGGGGGCTTCCCTAGAGTTTTTGCGGTCACTTTGTATGGTATGGAATGGAAGTAAAGAGATCTTAACAACAATGTATCAAATGGAAAATGAAAATATAAAGTGGGCATGTGGATAATGGATGAAAGGGAAATCCAATGGCTTTTTTCTTGGGCTATGGAGTTCATGAACACAATCTAAGAGGGTTATTCATCAAATTCTTAGTGATTATAGATGTCAACAAAATTCTTTCTACTTTTAGTAAGTAAGTTTTTGAGACTCTGTTGAGACCTCAACAACCCCCCTTAATATAAAATTTGGAAATAATAACTTGGCTTGCATTTTGATTGTTGTTTTAAGTGATTTTTATGTCTCATAATTTTTCACTTTTGAAGTTTCCATCATCTTCCTCTCTTGGAGAGTTTTCTAATGATATAATGTTTGTCTCATTTAGACTCCTAGAATAAAAGTTATGGCCCTTAGAAGTTTTGTGGTTTTTATTTTGTTTTAATGCCGATGTGGAAACTTAGGTGGAGGGTGACATGGAAATACTCACATGTACACTCATTCTCATGTGTACCTTTCTTATGCCTTCCAACCCATATTCCCTGAATCTTCATCATAAATTGTTACATTAACTCACAATTTTTTTCCTGGCTCGGACCTCACCTTCTCACCACTTTTCATATATACAAACCCAGAAATATTTGAGAACTCAAGCCCTGAGTTTATGTGTTAATCCTGCCATGTGTCACCTTGTTTTAGCCATATTAGCCCGTCAATATTATTGTTTTTACCTACCATGTGGCACTTCAATGCAATGACCATGTCAGCAATCAAGCCACGTCAATGTAGATACCATCTCATCTTGGATCTCAACTAGTTTCAAGGGCAATGCTTCAAAATCACCCAAGATCCCAAGGTTCCGAGATAGTTTTAGTTTTTATATGATTTATGCCAAGTAACGTGAAATTTATCCTTCCAAGCTTCGAAGTTTCAAGAATTAGGTTTATTATGGGGTTTTGGCACACATTTCCACAATATAAACAATGGTCTACCCTTTATTGTCCCAGGCTTATATTCAAAGCACTATTGGTAATGTAAGATCATATAAACCCATGAAATATTTTCACCATGATGCATGTTGTATACTTGGAAAATCCACATAGCTCTAATGGTTTACATTCCCCCATAGATTTGATTGAACGATTACTCAACAATAAGTTTAAATGAATGATTCTTGGGTTTGGAAAATCCATTTCGGGCATGAATTGGTTCGCCAGATTGGTAGAATAATATAGAATATTTTTAAGTGGTTGACTTTTGTGACATTTAGAAGTGAAACCCGTTAAATCAATCAGAATATCTATGTGTGATGTTCATTGTGATTTTCTTGCATTTTTTTTTTCCTTTTACTAATTAAATCTTTTATGTTTCCAACAGGTTCATAGTTGGTCACTCATGATTTGTGGATTGGGGCTCTAGAATTAATGATTCAATCATCTAGCTCATGAAAAATTAGGGAATCGATACTCATCTCTATTTTTCAATTATTTGTTAAACCACAATTGAACTAATTTCTTTAGAAATAATAATGGTATTAAAGGTAACCATGGGATAGAAGGGGGGATGGGGTTCTAATTTTTGAAAAAAGGAATTAGCCTTTGCACTATTGTAGAGTTCAATTCTTGGAATAAATTTGGAACCTATAGAACCGTATCAGAGTGGAGACGTTGTAGCTTGGAGAAGCTCATGCTATCATGAACAATCCTTGAAATATTATATACTTCAAAGCTTGTACCCATATTTCATTTTTGTACATTGTTGTCCAAATTAGAAGGTTGGTTGATGACCTTAAACATATTCAGTTTTGATCTATTATCTATTCTAGATAAGCGTATGTTGTATGTTTTGCACTTTTGTTAATTTCATGTAATTATAAGCTTTTTTTAAACTGATGAAAAGCTGCCTTTTCATGGTTTTCCATACTTATATTAAATTTAGGCAGAATTATATGTTGGAAAATTGACATTATCTGATTGATTGGTGGCACTTGGTATGTTAGCATTGATGATGGACTAGCATTGAGGCATATTCTAGGAAGAGAGTTTGCATCCATGTCTCAGGCAGAAAATGAGCTCAAGGACTACATCAGACCTTCTCTGCTGGTGTGTGATTTGAAAAATATTTCCAACGATATGTGGAAATCCATAAATGGATCACGAGATCAAAAGTTATTGATATCCAAAGTAAGGGCCTTGAAGTCCATAGGAGCAAGACAAATTTTGAAATTTCGAAACAAGGAAGCATGATGAATTTTAGAATCAGGAAGCAGGATGAATTTCAAAACTTCAAAACTTCGAGACCTTGGAATGTTGAAAGCTCGAGATGTCGGGAGGCTGGAATATCAGAGGTCAGAGATTTTGTAACCTCAATATAATTTCTTTTTGAGAAAGTTCCAATCTGATACCAGGGAGCCAATTCTCGGAACATCAGAGCTTCAGGAGGTTGGAATATCAAACGCTGGAGGTTTCATAACCTCATTTTTTTTTAGAAAGCTTTGATTCGATACCAAGGAGCCGATTCTCAGAATGTCAAAGCTTCGGGAGGTCAGAATATCGGAGGTTAGATATTTCGTAATTGCGCTTTGAAGAAGTTCTGATATAGGGAGATTCTGATGTTGTTGGCATTTGGTTGTCATCGAGGGTTGCTGGGAGCAAGGATTTCAAAGGAATTCATTTGAAAAACTAAGAACCAAGGACCCTTTCTCTCTCCTCAGATAGGACACATGGAAGAAGTTGATTGGCCCTCAGGCGCTGACGGTGGTAGATGACATCAACATGACATGGTTGTACGAAGGACACATGGTAGTCAGATTCAACATTATTGAGTGGGATAATGGGGCAAATCCTAGTGACACGTGTCACCACTATGGAGACGCCACATGGGTTTGATGATAAGAGTATGACATCATCTCAAAGGTTAGAATATCTGAGGCTGGGTTTTCATAACTCCTCTATAATTAAATTTTGAGAAAGTTTCGATACTAGGGGCTTTTGATGATCGTTGGCGATTGGTTGTGGAGGAAAAATAACCAGAGGCGTAGAGAAATATCATTACGATATAGGCCCTTGATAGGATCTAGAAGGGCTTAGCACCTAAGTGCTATGTCGTCAGTCACGACACCCTATCCTATGGTGAAAAGTAATAATGGGTGAAGAAAAAGGGCTAAAGGAAAATATCATAATCTCGTGATTTCGTAATGTCACCTTAATAAAAGTTACGAAATGAGGGGCTTTGATATTACAACACAGTGGTGTGTGAAGGATGTATGAGTCAACAACTAAGAGTAATTGTGCACAAAATAAGTTGGTCGTTGGAATAATGGAAACTGCAGAAACTCCCAGCTCAAAGAATAGATAGGACCACAGTTGCACAGGATGAAATAATGGAGTCTGCCATCAGCTGAGACAAGCAATATCTGATATCCTCATGCATGCTTCATTGAATTAAATAACTGAGCCTTGGGGTTTAGAGGTATGATCACAGTTCAGACAAGTCATGCTGAAGTTCATTTCAAGATCTCTGAGCAATTAATAGGCATGGAAGAATCTCCTAGGAGTACAAACTGAAGGAGATTCAATTCTCAGCATGGAGAATCACATAGTGACACATTCTCTGAGTTAATTATGCTTCAACCATAGTTAGTGAGTGAACGAATCCCATTCTTTGATTTAATGCTACAGCGGAAAAATTCAAGCAATCAGACACGACAATAGAATGGAGAAGCCATGTAGCAGTAGACTTGGTCAAAGTGAATGGATAAATAATGGCTAACAGAGACAACATTGATCACAACGTAAGAGAGGAACAAAACCTGTGATCGTAGAAGAGAAAATTGAGGGGGAACAATATTGTTGTCAAGGAGTAGTGTGGAGAGTTGTGTGCAAGTGTATGTTGTTGAGGAGAGGAAAAGTGTTCATGTGCTGCAGAAAGAGGTTGTGTGTGCCTATACTGTAGCGAAAAGGGGCAGAGTGGGTCGGTGTTGTTGTGTGAGGCCGAGAGAGCCTGTGGAATAGTAGACGACTGAGAGAAGAAGTATGATACTGCAGTGAATTAGATTTGTATTTCTCTATATATGTATTTGCCCCTATTTTCTGTTTGAGAATTGTATGAAAGGTAGAATAGTGGCTAGAGAAAGTGGTGGCCTGCATTCATAAGAGGTTGGTGCCTATTTTCAAGTAGGTGTTTGCTATCTTAAGGGGGTTGGTGCCCCCTATGAGTGGGTGCTCACAAACAAATTGATGTAATTAAGTAGGTGCTTAATTTACATCATAACAATAAACATATTGGTGGTTTTCTGCGTCAGCCCCTAGACCCTCTATGTCTCACACGCTGACCTCTCTTGGCTCTGTGTAGCTCCTAACTGCCTCTCCGTAACACCCAGCTGCCTTTGTATCAACCTCTCCGGGCTCTGCGCTGTCTCTCTTGTACCAAATCTGCCTCTCTACTATGTATTCACTAGCCCTTGCTACTGATCATTGATTCTATCTCTCTTAGCAAACCCCACTCTAGAGAATAGAATGACTGATCACTCTGGTGTGTTCTCCAACTGACCCTCAAGCCTCCTCTTATACTTTTTTCGTTGGTACATCAATGATCAAGATTAAATCTCTAATCAACATCTAAGATTAGATTTGGCTTGATCCATGACTTTTGAAGCATTCTAACCCAGTTTTATATTAATACCCATTAAAATTTTATTTTTCCTAAGTTTAGACTTAGGAACTCCATTAAAAATATTAATTATTTTAATATCTCCCAAACCGGTTAAAATCTGCCCAAACCATTTCTAGGTCTTGGAGATCTCATGTGCTTTAGCCTCTCCACTAATTTTCATGGCTAGAGCGCATCCGATGCTACCTCAAATCAACACTCCCTCTTAGCAATGATTGTGCTCTAGCAATACTCCACACTGAGCATCACCCTGATTATCCAACATTGGTCCCTGTGCTGATGCTAGGCCTCCCCGCCCAACATCCTCTACACTGTTGCATCCTGTACTGTTGCCCATGGCCCTACCTCTGCCACTGCTACATCTATACGACAACTCCCTCTGCATCCATGCTACTGTCGGTCCATCCTCCCAGCATTGCATCTACATTGCATCCCCTCTCATCATGCTGCATCGTATTGCCCATAGCACTGCCACTATTAACTGCTGCACTACAACTCAGTTACCGAGAAGTAAGTAACCGATTCACCCAAGTCTGACATCCCTGTCAGGCTAGAGACACTCCCGATGTTGAAGCTCCCTCTGCCACTAACAAGTGCTCCCTCTACTGACCTCTACGTTGTTGCAAGAACTCCCTGCATCTCGCACCATTGCACACCTCTCTGTGCCATCCTGCACTGGTGCAACAATCCCGTGCCTCTCACATTGTTGCAGCCTGCTAGCCTCGAGCTGTCTCAGGACTCATGCACTGTAGCACTCTCTTTTGCTTCATCTGCATCCGTCTCTAACTGCATTTGCCAGTCCTGCTACTCCTCTTCGGGGCTCCCATAGCAAGGTATGATACAAGAGGTTGGGTACCTCAAGGATCCTGCCCCTCATCGCCTATAGTCCATTTGACTACAACTCGATGTCTCCCCACTTCTTCTTAAGTGGAACATGAGAACTCATGGCACAATCATCCTCCTCCTTGACTTCTTTCTCCGCCCTTACTGGCGCTGTGTTGGTCTCAAAAGCCTCTACCTTGCTCTTCTTCCTAGGACACTGGTTCGCAAAATGACCCAGTTCCCCACAATGGAAGCACTTGACTATGTAGAGGTCCTTTTTCTTTCTCTTCTCCTGCTTCCCCGCAGATGCTAGAGCCACATCCTCTTCTTCCTTCTTCTTGATTCTGACCCCTTTGTTGCTACTCCCTGCCTTGGTCACCCGTCTGATCTCTTTTTGACTCATATTCTTCTCTGGGAAGAGACTAGATGTGAGTCACTTCAGGATCTTTGGCTCATTCGTATTTTTCCATGTGACCAAGGATGCCCGGAAGAAACTGGAGCCGACAGCTGAGTTGGGGATACTTGTGGGGTACACTGATACACCTCACAACTATTGGGTGTACTTGCCTACCAGTCAGAGGACAGTGGTACGCAAAGATCTAAAGTTTGATGAGTAGAAGGCCATGCGAGTTTCCCTTGAGAGGGAGCTCTAACTACAGGCTGTGGAGGAACTTTTGGTTCCTAAGGAGGAGGAGCTTCAGACTGATGCCGAGCAGCTGCATGCAGAGGTTCCAGGAGTGGAGGTCTCCACTCAAGTAGAGTCTTCGAGAGAGGGGCGGAAGCGGATAATAGAAGCTGATGGATTTTTGTCGGATGTGAGAGAGAAAGTGGGAGAACAATCTTCTCAATGCAGACAGAGGAGGTCACCTGATAGGTACACTGGATACATGGCCCTTGTTGGGGAATGTATTGAGACTGAGCCATATTCCTTTGAGGAAGCAATGTAATAACCGATTTGGGTTTGGAGGAGTATGACTCCATAGTTCAGAATAATGTTTGGGATGTGGTTCCAAGACCGGAGAACAAGTTAGTTGTGAGTTCCCGTTGGCTTTACAAGGTAAAGAAAGCTGCGGATGGTAGTGTGGAGAAACATAAGGCAAGATTTATTGCCTGTGGTTTCTCACAAGTCGAGGGGATCGACTATGATGAGAATTTTACTCCTGTAGCAAGGTACTCATCTATCAGATCGATGTTGGCACTATCAGCACAGATGGGTTGGAAGATCCATAAGATGAATGTGAAGACTGCATTCCTCAATGGCAAGATTGAGGAGGAGGTGTACATAGAGTAGCCAGAAGGTTTTGAGACCTTCGATCATGAGTCGCATGTGTGCCAACTCAAGAGAGCTTTGTACGGGCTAAAGCAAGCACCTCATGCTTGGTACACCAGGATCGACAACTACTTCACCGGGTTGGGCTTCACAAAGAGTGAAGCATATGCGAAACTGTACCACATCGTGGTGGAAGGTAAGCAGTTGATCATTGTTCTTTATGTTGATGATCTCATATTGACAGGTGATAATCAACTGATCATGTCTTGTAAGGAGGACCTTGCAAGAGAATTCGAGATGAAAGACATGGGTCTCATGCACTACTTCCTTGGCAATGGAAGTGTGGCAAAAGGATGGGGAGTTGTTTGTGTCTCAGGGCAAGTATGCCAATGAGATACTCAGGAGATTCCACATGGAGAAGTGCAAGCCCATGCAGACTCCTCTAGCAGGTAACTGGAGGAAGGAGGATGCTACTTCAGGAGAAGTAGTAGAAGCTACTGTGTACAGGCAGCTCGTGGGTTCACTGATGTACTTAGTGAACACACAACCAGATTTATGCTATGCGGTGAACCAGCTGAGTCAAGTTATGGTTCAGCTTACCAAGCTGTTTTGGAAGGAAGCTAAGCATGTTTTGAGATACCTCAGAGGCACATCTCAATATGGATTATGGTACTTCAGGAGTGAAGCTATAGGGCTTCACTGATGCAAATTGGGCAGGGAGTCCATCAGATCGGAAGAGCACGTTAGGAGGAATTTTCAACCTTGGGTCAATGACAGTTTCTTGGTACAACAGGAAACAGAGGTCAATTGCACTCAGCTTGGCAGAGGTTGAATACATGGCTGCAAGTCAGTCAACATGTGAGGCCATCTGGATGTGGAAAATTCTAGTTGGTTTGTTGATCAGAGGATGGATCCAACTGTTATCTATTGTGATAATCAGAGTTGTATCAAAATCTCTGAGAATCCAGTATTTCATGACAAGTCCAAGCATATCGACATTCGGTATCATCATTTCAGGGACTGTGTGGCAAGGAGGATCATGTTGTTGCAGTATATTTCGACCGAGGAGCGAGATGCTGACATTTTGACTAAGGCATTGTCAAAGTGTAAATTCGAGTTTCATAGAGACAGGATCGAGGTGGCCGATAATCCCTTTCTTGTTGAGAGGGAGTGTTGAAATGTGGCAACAAGAATATTCCAATTTTAATTTGTCCTTGAATTAAAATTGAGAATTAAAATTCGAATTTAGTCTCACCAGCTGCCTGAAAAATAATTAATTAATTCATCTTGAGTTAATTAGTTGGAGAAATTCAAGCTAGAAGTCTTTGTGAAGTCATGCAACAATTATTCCTTTGATTGAGGAGATTATCCCTTAATGAAGGAGATAAGGATGAGTTGTATTTGAGTTGTAATTAGTTAACTCAGTTAACTGAGTTAAGTCCAGTTAAATTGGTTCCAAATAGTTTGAGGAACTAATGTGAGTTTAGTCAGTTAATGCATGCATGCATGAAAGTAGTGTAGTCTAGATAATTAAATATTCTCTCATAAATAACTCATGCATGTCAGTTCAGACAAAGACCCAGTTGAGATTAAAGGCAGGGACAGTGTGCTATTAGTTGCAATAATTTTCCTATAAGAAAATCTATTGCATGCAAAAGGAATTCATTCCTTGAGATTTGCGTAGTTTTACAGTGTGTTGGAGCAGTGTGTGAGATCAGTGTCACACAAGGTTATAGCAAGAACACCCAGGGAAAAATGCACAAGGAAATAGGAGGCTTGGAGGACAGAGGGAAAGGCATATGAGCTGTCTATTATGTCTATGAGTAGCAATGAGGGATTGTACTAAGAGCTGGATAGCTGTGAGAGCTAAAACTGAATGTAATCTTGAGATATTTCCACTTGTATGATAATACAGATAGCGGGGTTTTTAGCTGAGGCTTTCCCCAAAGTATTCTTCTGTGTTTCATGTGTATTAATTCTTTTTCTTTGTTATATGTGTTCTATTTGATCTTGCTCAAATCGATTAAGCTTTCGCAAGTTTGATTGTAGAAGTAGATTAAGTATTTTGCTTTAGTATATTTCATTATCAGGTTAATCAGTGAGAATTTCTACATGGACTTACTCAATCTGAACTCATAAAGGTGATGCATTGTAAGCCTACCAAAGAAGTTTGGGTGAAGCTCAATCAGAGTCATGAAGGAGATGACAAAGTAAAGAAAACCAAACTTAAAACCTTTAGAATGAGGTTTGAAAAACTAAAAATGAGTGAAGAAGAAAGCATAGTAGAATACTTCCTCAAAATTGATGAAGTAACCAATATGATTACAGGACTTGGTGAAGAAGTCAACGAAGATATGATTTTTCAAAAGGTCTTAAGATCTCTGCCCATGAGATTTAATGCTAAAGTATCTACTATTGAAGAAATGGATATGTTATCACAAAATTTGACCCTGATAGGCTGATGATCAAGTAGACTCTGAGTAACTCTTTCAACCAATCTTTTGGTTGAAGCTTAGCCTTGTCAACTTGAGAGGGCTCTCTCAATAGGTTTAAGATTTTGATTAATGATTAGATGGCTAACTCTAGGAATAAAAATGGACAGAAATGTATATTTGGTTGAATCAAATATTAGCAAACATCTATTGGGATATGGATTCAAGATAGTCCTCAACAAAACATCATGATCAGCGAAACATGGAAGTCAACGCACTTAGAGTTTAGGTTTATAAATAAAACAGTAACACAATGAATCAACACAGTCTACAAGCATGTGAAGGAAGTTAGAGAATCTTCCAATGAATTCTAAGTATCACAAGCTCATACCACTGCAAGTAAGTAATTTTAAAAGGCCATAAGAACATCAAACACATAAACTACTTGTGAATCTTGAGAAGTCAAACTGATCTGTGTATCAAGTTTAAAAAACCACAGTTTCTTACAATAACACAACTTTATTTTTGCTAATGAAATTACCAACCCTTGAGGAATTTGATTCTCAAGATTTATATAGAGTTTTACAACCTTGGATACTATGATCCATCTTTAGGGGAATTCGAATTCCTAACTTTGACACCTATCTATTCATAAAACAAAATACTTAATTACAACTTGACAGCTAGCTGTCTTTAAGAGTCCTAATACAAATAGGAGTGAAACTCCTTAAATATGCTTTAAACAACCTTATCTATGACTTCAATACATTCTTTAATCAGTTTCCAACCCATATCTTCGAGCTTGCTGATGTCCATAGCGCTGTTGCAAAACCTGCTGAGTCATGACCTAACTGTCCTGAAAACTAGGAGACAGTTCCTCCTTTTAAGGCCCTTAATCCTTTATGCTTATCTTTGATAAATTTTGCTGGTGTACATGTGGCATGCATTAATAATCCATTAAAATTTCATTTTCCACCTGTGCAAAAAACAAAACTCGAAAGTATGGAGGAAAGGATGAAACATGACTGTGCTACGAAAATACTCTGTTTTCGTAGCACAACCTTTACATCACTTATGAAATAATTCTTGGAAGTTTTCTTTCTACACCACTGCCATTTGAAACTTCATATATGATCCCATGTCTACCAGCAACTTAAAAATTTGGAACTAATCAGACCTTACCTCCGGAAAGCATCCATAAGTGCTAAATGATTATCTTCAGTAGTTTCGTAGTGCGCTACGAAACTGCTGTGTATGCTCTTTTTCAACACGGACTTCAAAAATCTGTACTTTGGGAGTTTTTAAAAATTCCATGAAGACTGATATGATCAACAAAAAATCAAAACCACTTACCCTTATAAGATGTTCTTCTTCACAACTGTCCTTCCTTTTATATGCCAAAAATGTTTTAAGATATATCCTTCACTGCCCTTTTTCATCACCTTGATTCATTATTGTTGTAGACCCTTTTCCAGATTTGGTTTATTGTATTTCTAGGTCTTCAATTCATCTCTTCAATCTCTTGTTTGTAGCTCTCAGCTGAGTATTAATCCTCCTTACAAATCTGTCTTCTTTGATTGCAGGAACAGTCCAGGTAAATTATTGAGTTTCACTGTTGATTATTTCTGGTTTGGAAACTTATTCATCTTCCCAAAGAGCCTTTATCCTTTTGAAATCTGTCCTTTCAGCTGCATGCCTTCTTGCTCTCACTCTCAGTCTAGCAATTTTATTATTAGCAGCTTTTAACCTTTCTTCCATTTCTTCGTAACTGGTTTTTCTGTTTGAGTGGAAAGAACTGTGTTTTTGTCACCTTCAGGTCTTGGAGATGGAAAGTCTATCAAATTTTCTTGAACAACGAAGGCTTCTTATGTTCTTCCCAACTCAATATTGGATTCTTGCATCTTCTTGGATTGCCTGGTTAAGGGCTTTCTGGGTTTGAAAACAAATGTTGTAACATCATCCTCAAATTCCAGTTTCTTGGAGGATTTCATTTTCTTTGACTTTCCTTGATAAACTTTTATCACATCTGCCTGCACCAAATGGGATTCTGCAATATCAATGGCTTTTAAAATATCATTTAAATCACCCTTCAAGCTTGAACCTTCTCCCGAGATCACTGTTTTACCTTTCTCCTTTGCAATTTGACTTCTAATCAATTTCCTTTGAACTGGTTTCTTGGTGGACTGTTCTTGTGTCATTCCTTTAACCTCAGATATCTTTTCCTTTGTAGATTTAGGAGTTTCAAGAATAACTACTGGTGTTTTTCTTACTTTCTCTTTCACCTACTTCCTAGGTTTCAACTTAACATATCTTTTTTCCCTAGACATTACAGACTTGCTGGTTTCTGCTGATGGAGTTCCTTTAATTCTAGGGCTAATGTCTACACCTTGTTTTTCTGTTCCAATGTCACATAAAAACAAAAATGAAGACCAATATTTGTTGATCCTTTTGAGTTCATGTAGAACTATCAATTTAATTAAACCATGATGAAACAAGGAAGTTTCACATCCTTGAGATTTTAGCTATACTTTATCTGCCATCTTAGCTACACTTCGATATAAGAAGGCAAATCTAAAGAAATCATACGAGTAAAATGCAATAGGAGTTTAAAATAATATGAATAAACCTTTTGATATCTGCCTTCACAGGTGAAATAACGTTGAATGTTGAAGAGCAAGTTCGCATAGCTGTCCTTGATGTAGTCTCTGGGAAATGCCTTGGTTAAGTCTGTTTCTACAAACTCTGGCTTTAAAAACACCTTACATGGTTCCATGTCGAATCTGAAGTTTTTGAACCATATATCTTGCCCCCTAGGGATCCCTGTCACCAAAGCTATGACCTCTGGAGAAATTTGCAAGTTAAGGATTTCGATCTTTGTGCTTGAGCCAATGAAATGTAGTGCAAACTCCTTTGTCACCTGAGTATGTCGTCCCTACAATTTCTTACAAAACTTCCAGCATCCTGCTTTCTTGAAGGCTTCTACAACTGATTTATCTCTGACTAAGACCTCGGTGCTTTCAGGCTCTGTTCTTAAAAAATGACTAGACCTGTGACGTTTCTTCTCCTCTGCCATCTTTCCTTCTAAATTCCTGTAACAAAATCGGCCTTGCTTGAAATTCTGTTGATCAGCCTTGCTTGCCAATGGTGGTCAGGCTCGCCTGAATTATGGATAAGGAAAACCTTGGTGAAAAATTACCAAAGCTTACCATTCGAAAACAATTATGTTTGAGGGTTTGCATGCAAACTAAAATGATGAGACTAGCCAGCCCTTTTGAATTTGAAATTATCTTTCATGATGAGCCCTAAATTCGAAATGATGAGTTTGGATGGCGGCATGCTTAAGGACTGACTCCTAGCTGACACCTAATAATGAAAATTTTAACGGAATATTAACGGATTGATGTTTGAAAAGACTGTTCTACGAATCCGCGCTTTCATAGTGCGTAGGGAAAAGCGCTACGAAAAGAGCAGTGTTTTTGTAGCGCAAAACATACATTTTACACTATCTGCACTACGAAAAAGTGGTTTCGGGGCTAATTCGAAAAATTTTCAAAATGTTTTAAGCTATGACTTTCTAAAAAAATGTAAGACTCATGAAACATGAAATAAGGTTGTTGGACTTTATTTGGATATGAAAAATGAAACCTTTGAGACTCCTAACCTATCACCTACCCATTAAAACATAGGGTGACTTGACACTTATCTAAGACCATGACTAGGAACAATGTAAACCCTTATTTTGGCGATAGTAGGATATTTAAAGAATCTCATGATGGATCAGTTTCTTGGTATTCTCACAAACTATAAGATGTGAGTAGGAATAGACAAGTTTGAACCCAAGGAGGCAACATTTAAAGTGTCAAAGAAGGCCAAGGAGCACAAAGATCATCAAGACTACTCCAACTAAGAATTTGATTATGAGATGGCTCAATTTTCCAGGAAATTGAAGCATGGCTTAGGGAAATATAAAGGGAAGTTTTCCTTTAAATGATTCGATTGTGGAAGAGTTGGACATTTTTCGTTCAAGTTTCCTTACAAAGAAATGATAGAAAAGGAAGATGATAAAAAATTTAGAAACAAATCTCAAAAACTTTAGAAGAAGAAGAAATTCTATGAGAAAAAGGGGCTCTACTCCAAAGAGGATAGTTCAACACTAGAGTTAGACAACATAAACTCTTTAGAAGATGATTCCAATAAGTATTTACTCATGGCATTTGGAGTAGACTCAAAGAAACAAAATATTAATGACTTTGAAGAGGGAGAAGAAGAAGTAGGAGTAGTGGACTTTGAAGGGGAACTCATCAGTGCTCTTGATGAGTTGAATTGAGGCCTCTATTTTCTTCATTTTCCATTATTTTCCTTAATTTTCCTCCTCACATGCAACCTGTGAGCTTTCACCTCCCGTTTCTCTTAATTTCCATTATTTTCATAAATAAAATGCCAATAAATGCCTCATTCCTTTTCAAAGCCTTTGCCAATTCCCTTATCCATTAATCAACTACAAGTGATCCCCATCACTATGATTTTGCCCAACATTCAACTTGGAATAAGTGTCCCACCAATCATGGTTATTATTTTTCCTTTATTAACTTTTATTACATGGAATTTTCACCAGGGCTGTTACAAAACCCTCCCCCTTGGGGGAACACCATCCTCAGTGTTCAACAACACCTACAACCAACAAGACTGCTATAAGAAAAGCACACTACCCATGGAGCTTTATAACTTAGCTCGTTGCAGTGTTTACAATGATCATCCCGCTGAGAAGCAAACCAAAAAAACATCATAACAAGCATAACATCATAATGACATGACACCCATACTACTTATTGGAGCTTTATAACATATCTCATGGCGATATTTACATGCATATACATATGTACATATACCAAACATCACCAACACATGTACCAAAACATCTGCTCAACCAAAATATAAGGAAGGATACATAGCCCGCATTTGATCCACCATCTACCATGTAGATTCATTGGGCCCAAAGTGCTTCCATTGCACTTTAACCTGTTCGATTGCTCGGTTCCAGAGCATGAGTGTCTTTCTCTTCAATATACACTATGGTTCTGGTTGGAATTCTCCTTCTGGCTCCGCCTGCAATACATACCAGTCAATCACATTATCAACATATTTAGCATACTTCTTTAGTAATGACACATGGAAAACATCATGGAATTTCACTGTCAGAGGCAGTGCAAGTCAATAGGCTACTGGCCCAATCCTCTCAATAATCCTGAAAGGTCCACAAAACTAGGGTGCCAACTTGGCACATGATACAATCTACAAGGAGATCTTCTTTGGTTTGATGCGCAAGTACACCTGTTACCTAACCTGGTACTCCTTCAACAATCTATTCCGATAAGCATAGCTCTTATGCATATCATATGCTGCTTTCAAATTCTTCTTGATTACCTGCATTTCCTTCTCCATGTGGTGAGCCCCAGTATTGTAGCAATAATGCTACAACTCCTGGGGCTTCCTGTCTCTTAATTTTATCAACCCGGTAGTTCGTACAAACTTGGAAGCGGCGGTGCTATATGCACAAGTACTAGCTCTTGTCGCAGCTGTCACTTGGTCAGCTGGCACAAGTCCGCTAGGGCTCAAGCCAACTTCTATAGGCTCACAGAAGAAGCTTTATCAAGATGGACGAAAGCTAGCTCAAAGAAGACTAATCTACTTGACAAAAATGAACTGAAAGCAAATCAAAGCATGTAAACCTAGGAAACCCTAATTTAACTAGTCTAGCCTCTATAATGCAAATGACGTGAAGGAAACTTCTACCAATGCTGCTGTTACCTCTGATAAGTGAAAATGCATGGATCTAAACTGCTTGCATCATAAAAGACATGTTTTTGTATTTTTCCTTTAAGTGGGTGGAATGATTGTGATTGTGTGCTAATTAGGGTTGGTTGTGCAGATGGGATGGAGAAGGAAGGAAAGCGTGGGACAGGTTGGGGAGGCTAGGTGAGGTCCCTATGGACCCTTAGCATCCATCCACAGAGGTTTTCTACGTTCAGAAGCTCGGCAACCGAGTGAATGACCTCCTACAGGATGTCTGCAGGGGATCCTACAGGATACTCAGAGGTTTCTACAGGATGTCTCTAAATTGCTACAGGATGATCTACCGTGAAGGATTGAAGTGATGGAGGAGTGATGGGATGATAAGAAGAGATATGTGAGGTAGGGATAAGGCTGGTGATGGCTCAGAAGTGGAAGGATGAGATGGGGAACGGGTGTAGGGAGTATGTTGAAGTGGTGTCAATGAAAGGTCAAGGAATGAAGATACGTGAGGAATGGAAGACTTTAGGAGAGGACAGAACGAAGTGAGGGTCGAGGAGATATGGTTGCATGCGTGATCAAGATGGAGGTAATGGTAATGGAACAAGAAGGAGGAGTGTAAATGAAACAAATGATTATGACTGTCACCAAACCGAAAATACATCAACCTAAATTACTTATGCCGAGAACTCAACGAACAACAATCCAAAACGCGAGGAGAAATATGGGCGAGGCTGTGATGAAAGTATGTGTGCAGGTGTGACTGACAAGGAAGCATCTAATCAAGACCAAGATTGTATTGCAGCGATCATCAAGTAAAGTAATGTGTATTTTTGGTGGCTAGTTATGGACTACACCCCAATCTTCAAGAGAGATGGCAGTGAGCCTTAACAACCGTTTTGCTGGAGCTCCAATGGATGGTATATATCCTCTACTACACTAAGCAAGTGGAAACAACTGTACCATAAGCAAAATTCTATCCTACTCATAAGAAAACCAAATCATCAAACTATCATTCGAATTGCATGTGTAAACGAAACGTAAAGTGTTGGAAAGGAAATGGAAACAACACTACAGCAGAGGGGATCTATGGCTCTCAGGTTGGGCCCTAACCTGAGAGCTATAGTCTCCTAAGAAAACTCAAAACTAGATCACAAACTGCCTTCTTTATTCATAATCTGATGTCATGCCAAATTGGCTTACAAAAAGGAACGAAAACTGAACTGTGCTCCAAAATTACAATAGCAATACGAGAGTTTCAAAAACCATCTAAGGCTAAGGCCTTCATACTTATACAAAAACGATGATCCACCAAGTGCCCTTGATTTTAGGAGCTCGGCTGTCCAACTAGAGTCTAACTGCGGATCCTGTAGGGCAGTCATAACTACTGCTCTTGTAGAACAATTTATGACTGCTGTTCATGTAGGACAGCTGGCTGCTTCTTGAGCTCGGAGGGGAGATGGATTGGAGCTCGGAGTTCTTGGTGGGAATCACGAGGAATGTCCCAAGACCGTGGACATCTCTCCACAAAATCAGCAATGCCACCTCATTGTCTCCTTATCCCCTTTTTCGTTGTCTCTTGCTCCCTTTTTAATGCCAAAACCTGGAATCATAATGCATTAGTCACGTAGATAAAGTTTCTAACCTTCTTCCTACAAACAACATGAATAAACTAAGAAATGCATGCATAAGCAAATAAAAATGAATGGTTTGAGCAAGTAAAATAGGCCAAAATGAGCCCAAATTGTACCAAAATTGGGGCTCATCAATGGTATCGATGTCTTTGTTCTCGTAAACCTCTTTGCACTTTGTCAATTTTTACAGAGGAAATGATAGCACATTATGAGGGTACAAACAACAACACCTTCTTTAGCCAATTGATAAATCTCAAACAAAAGGGTTCAATGGCTGAGCACATTGAAGACTTCAAAAAATTGAATATTAGGGTAAATGATATTCCAGAGGAGCATAGGATTGATCTTCATAAGGAATTTAAAGGATAACATCCAACATGAGGTTGGCCTTTGAGAACCTGATTCATTAGAGAAGGCATTCAGGATGGCAAGGAAAGTGGAAAGAAAAATTATGGCAACAAGGAAGTCTACCACTCACAACTATAAAAATGGAAATGTTGTTGCTCCTAGCCTTCCACAACCTACAAGGTTGACACCACAACAATTGGAGGAAAAGAGAGAAAAATGGCTTTGTTACAGTCGTGATAGTAAATACGCTAAAGTTCATAAGTGTGTTGAGAAGAAATTATTTTACATAGATTGTGAATAGAAGGAAGAAAATGATCAAGAAACGTCAAAATAAGAGGATATACACCAGGAACCAGCCTTAGAGAAAAAAGAAATGAATTCGACCATATATTGTAATGCATTGGTAGGAATCAACACTCCTCAAACTCTTAATATAGAAGGACATATCAATAAGAAAATGGTAATAATAATGATTTATTCGAGTAGTACCCCTAATTTATTCATCATAAGATAGCCAAGGAATTTAATTGCTTACTATGTCCAACACCATAGTTTCAAGTAATGGTTGCAAATGGAGGAGATATAAATTACTCTGGAAAGTGTCATAATATTAACCTATCCATGGGGGAAATATGTATTTAATAGTCCAATGCTTTCCATTCCAATGGGTGGTGCTGATGTTGTATTAGGAATCCAATTGTTACAATCTTTGGGGATGATAGATTTTAATTTTGAAGAAATTTTCTTGAAATTATTTTGGGAAGGAAATGAAGTTTAATTAAGGGGTATTGTAGGGAGACCAGGAAAGATAATCAGCTCTAATTGCATGAAAAATCTTCTAAAGAAATAACAACAAGGCTTAATTGCACAATTGTGCTCACTAGATGTTCAAACATCGAAATCATCTATTCCTCTAGATCTCCAAAAAGTCTTGGACAATCATTCCAAGGTATTTGAGACACCCAAATGTCTCCCACCTATTCATGAACATGATTATGCTATTCATTTGATTCCAAGAAGTGTTCCTCTACACATCAAGCCTTACAAATATCCATATGCCCAAAAGAGTGAAATTGAACGTATGGTTGCATAAATGCTAGAGGCTAGTATAATTCAACCTAGTACAAATTCTTTCGTTGCTCTAGTAGTATTGGTGCACAAGAAGGATGGATCATGGTGCATGTGTCCTGATTATTGAGATCTCAACAAGCTCACTATTAAAGTTAATTTTCCCATCCATGTTATTGATGAATTATTGGGTGAATTACATGGAGCAATTTACTTCACCAGGCTGGATCTTCGTTCAGGATATCATCAAATTAGAATGAAGAATGAAGACATTCTGAAAATAAGATCCAAAACTCGTGATAGTCATTATGAGTATTTTTGTCATGCCTTTTGGCCTTATTAATGCACCTTCAACATTTCAAGGTTTGATGAATTTCATTTTCAAACCCTTCCTTAGAATATTTGTGTTAGTATTTTTTGGTGATATACTAATCTACAATAAGTCTTGGAAGGATCATCTTCAACATATTGACTAGTGCTCAAATTGTTGGAGGAGAAATAATTATATGCAAAAACCTTCAAATGTTTCTTTGGAGTACAAGAGGTGGAATATTTGGGTCATATTGTATCTCATGAGGGTGTTAAGGTAGACCCTAAAAAAATTAAAGACATTAAGGAATGGAAAATCCTCACAACTATAAAGCATCTTCAAGGATTTCTTAGGTTGACAGATTATTATCGCAAGTTTATTAAGAATTATGGGAGAATAGCAACACCTCTAACATCATTATTTAAGAAAGATTCATTTTCTTGGACTCCAGAAGCAACTAAGGCCTTTGAACATCTTAAAGAGGCAATGTGCTAAGAATCGGTCTTAGCTATGCCAGACTTCACAAAACCCTTTATTGTGGAATGCAATGCCTCAAGAAATTGAATTACTGTTTTTTTAATGCAAGAAGGAAGACTTGTTTCTCTTGAAAGTAGTCCAATCAACGGAAAGTATTTACATCAACCTATTTATGAGAAGGAAATGTCGGCTATACTACATGCACTAAAGCAATGGTGACCTTACCTAATGGAAGACACTTCAAAGTAAAAAAAGATCATGATAGTCTTAAAATAATTTTTGTAACAAAGATTATCTTCAAAAGAGCAGCAAAAATGGGTGACAAAGATGTTGGGTTATGACTTTGAAATTATCTACAAAAAAGGGAAGCAAAATGTTGTTGCAGATGCACTCTCAAGAAAGGATGAGGATGTGGAAGCATTGATTTGTGCCATTTCTATTATCCAACTTGAGTGGATAACAAAAGTAAGGGATGAGTGGAAAAATGACGAAGAGGTGTGGGCACTCATTAAAAAGTTGCAGCAAGATCCTAGTACATTTGATACATTTAACTAGGAAAACGATTCATCATGGTACAAAGATCGCTTATATATTTGTAAGAATTCCCAAATCAAACAAAATATTCTTTTGTAATTGCACTCCTCTCCCTTAGGAGGGAACTCAGTATTTTTAAAAACTTACCACAAGGTGAAAAATTAATTTTTTTGGGATGGCCTTAAATCTGTTATTCAGAAGTTTGTGGAATTATTTTTGGTTTTCCAACATAATAAAGTTTAGACAAATAAGACCCTAGAGTCTATTATAACCTTTATCCATTCAAATTCAGCGTTGGAAGGAGGTCTCAATAGATTTTATCATATGTTTATCCAATTCCAAAAGAAAGTGTTTCATCATGGTGGTAGTTGATAGACTTACCAAGTATGCAAAATTTTGTGCATTATCTCATCCTTTTAAAGACAATACAGTTGATATTACATTTATGGAAACAATTCAAAAGCTTCATAGAAACCCAAATATTATTGTAAGTGACAAAGATCCCATTTTCACTGGAATTTTTTGGACGGAATTATTTTCTTCTCTTGGTACTCAATTAGGTCATAACTTATCTTATCATCCTTAATCTGATGGGAGAACTAAGAGAGTGAACAAATGTTTGGAAGGATATCTTCTTTGCTTTGTATCTGATAAAAAACACAATGGGTTAAGCGTTACCTCTAGTTGAATGGTGTTATAAGACTTCCTTCCATACTGAAACACAAATGACCCCATTTATGACACTTTATGGATATCATCCACCATCCATTACATCATCTTTAAGATAAAATACTAAGGTTCAAGCAATGGAATATCACATCAAGCATCAACAACAAATTCTCCAGCTCTTAAAGGATAACCTCACTCTGGCGCAAAATCGAATGAAACAACAAGCATATCAGCTTCATAGTGAAAGAAGTTTTGAGGTAGGTGACTTAGTAATTTTATGGCTACAACCATACAAGCAAATTTCCCTCAAGAAAGCTAAGAAGGATAATACATTATCAGCTAAGTACTACGGTCCTTACAAGGTGTTGCAAAATATTGGTAATATGGCATACAAATTGGAGCTACCTACATATTATCGAGTACACCCAATTTTCCATGTTTAATGTTTAAAGAATGTTATTGGTGACAAAATTTCAGTTCAGGCAGTGTTGCCAGAACTTGACAAAGAAGGAAAAATCATATCTGAGCCTAAAGCAGTCACTGAAATAAGAACCCGACTACTATGGAATCGATCAATTTTAGAGTATCTCATTAAGTGAAATAAATTACCCGTTGAAGATTCCACATGGGAGGATGATAAAGTTTTACAAAAAAATCGAAAACTACTCAAGCGTTGAGGACAACACTTTTTTGAAGGAGAGGGGCATGTTAGGTCCCTATAATACTAGTGTAGCCCCCTTATAGTTATTGTTAGTGTATCCCCTTACTATTATTGTTGTGACCATGTTGCCGCCATATTGTTATTTTTTTCCCCTTAGAATCCCACTATTGTTATTGTTGTGCTCTTAAATTATTATTGTTATGTAGGCTCTGATTATATTATGACTCCTTAGACTCCTATATATACAAAGGAGGTATTTTCATTTGTGTCATCCAATAATTGTTCATTTATTTAATGTAAACAAGTTTTCCCCCTCGAAGAGGATATATTTTAAGTCGTTGATATATCTTTCTGTGAGATGGTTGCATAACACATGGTTTAAAAGCCAATGTGGAAGCATTGATGAATGTCAATATGGAAGGTTTGTAGGAAGGTTTTCCAAAGTTACTAGAAGAAATGCTTCCCAGTGGTGACAAGGTAATACATGAAAATCATGATGACGACAAAAGTAATATGAATTATGATTTTAGAGAATCTCATGTTGGGTTTAAGAAACACCACATTCCAAAGATTGATATGAATAAGTTTGATGGCAAGGATCTGTTAACATGCATACTACATATGGAGAAATATTTTATCTCCATGATGTGCAAAACACACAAAAGGTACACATTACATTCTTATATTTAGAACCTAATCAATTTGTATGGTATCAGTGGATTTGTTCTCATAAACCACTTGTCACTTGATCAATTTTTACGGAGGAAATGATAACACATTATGAGGATACAAAGAGAAGAACCTTATTTATCCAATTTATAATTGTCAAACAAAAGGGTTCAATGGAAAAGCACATTGAGGACTTCCAAAAATTGAATATCAGGGTAACTCATATTCCAGAGGAGCATAAAATGGATGTGTTCATAGAGACTTTAAAGGATAACATCCAACATGAGGTTCATCTTTGGGAACCTGATTCATTGGAGAAGGCATTAAGGGTGGAAATAAAAGTGGAAAGCTAAATTATGGCAACAAGGAAGTCTACCACTCTGTTGTAGCAACAACAACCACCCTCCAAATTTTTTTTTGTGCTTCATTTTGGAGCCTCCCTCCTAAATCACAGTAGCTCATCTCGCACTGACAAAGGTACTTGTTATTTGATGAAGCTTTATCTTTTGCATTATGGCTTGTGTTTTCTTACTTTCTTTACTGCCTAACCCACCAGAAAATCTCTTGACTTGGTTTTCACCCGGTTCCAGGATAGCCTTAGTGAACTGCACAATCCTTGAGGGAAACCATCCTTGCTCTCAAGAATTGCATAGTCCAAGTTGATAGTGATCCTTCATCACCAAAATTACACAGAGCCAACTGACAACCTACCTCTAGCTGGGAAACTGCACAGAACATGAGAGGCATCCCAAAGATACTCAACCCATAAATTATGCAAAATATTCTTGCTCAGAAGCTACTCAGTGCATGAGCTAGTGAGTTACCTAGTCCTTCCCAGAACTGCATAATCTCTATGGGAAATGCAAGAAAATTTTTCACGAAAAAGAAAAAAGAGAAAAAAGCATCCCTAAAAAACAGGGATCTAGTTTTAGTAGCCTGGAGGAGAAACTCGAGTTATTTTGGAAACTACCGCTAAGTGTTGCTTTTTCCTCAATTTTTGGCCTTCACGTCATAAAACCTAAATCGACCAAATCTGTTTAATTGACATTGCCAAAGCTCATTTTCACATTCGATCTTGGAGCTCTAGCATTCGTGAGGAGATTGAGGAACCTTTGGTGTGATCGACGTTGCTTTTCTAGGTAATTCTTGCTTATCTAGTCTTTTATTGCTTTTTTTGTCGCTTTTATTTGTTTAGATTGTGAGAGTGTTTTTTCACTCATTTTGTTGAACGAACGATGGTGTTTCAAATTGTTTTAGCTTTTAGAAGTCTTGTTTTAATTTTTGCATTGCCTTTCCGAAGTGTTGCATGCATTACCCAATTTTTTCACTATCGGTCATCGTTGCAACAACTCTCTCCACATGCTTTGTTTTCCTGCACTTGTTTCACTTGCATGCATTATCTTTCACTTAGATCTACACTCATCATCATTCAATCCTTCAAATCTATTCAATTTATCACTTCCCTTGGGCAGATCTGGGCTTCCTTGGCCCGGGTCTCGCCTTCTCGAGCATGCACTGTGCATTTTTGGAGCTCAAGGCCTCTACCTTCACTTTTGGAATTGCGTATAGGTTTCCTAGGCCTGGCTCTAACTGTGCACTGTGAATTTCCAGGAGGTAGCCTTAAGCATTGGCCACTGAGACTACGCAATGCATAGTCTTTCCTGGCCTATGCCTAGACATAAACTAAACATTGCACAATTCTAGTCATCAAGACCTCCCCACTAATTGTTGGGATTGCACAATGTGTAGTTCTAGCTGGAAGTTAGTCACCTCTGAGAGCCAATATTGCAAAATCCTTCCCAACAGTTGCCTAGTTTGATTGCTTAGTCTATTCTTGAATTGATTTTGGTTTCAAGCTAACTTCATGCCATGAGTGTCCTCTCTATCTCTAGGTAAATTAGTTGTTGAGAAAATCTCTAGAAGTTACAGGTAACATGGCTTCCAAGAGAGCTGCATCAAAGGATATTATTGAGAGTAGCACTAGGGAAGTAGTTGAGCAGGTGTTAGTGAATTTTCCAGTTTATGCAGACACTCAGTTTTTCATTGATAAGTGCATTCAGTTAACATGGTAGGAAATCAAGGATATCTTTACAGGGGACTTCAAGGAGGATCTAGAAGATCAGTAGGTTTATATCAATTTCCATCGATCAAGCTTACATAAGGTTGCATGAAGGTACCCTGCCTTACCATGTGCAGACATCATCCATTGGATTGTCTCACACACAGATCTAAAGACTATGAAATTGAGCAGTGCCAGTGGGATACAAATTCCCAACTTCAAGGATGAGAAATATCAACAGATGTATCATTTACCTCAGCCAATGAACCGCATGGATTCATTTTTCTATGCCACCCACAACATTGTGAACACCAGATATATTGTAAAGCGTTGGGTGAAAGAGTCTTCGAAGCTCAAAGTGCCACACAATCATGTTTACAAGACAAAGTCACTTAGGGAGGCTTACCATTTCTTGATCATATTTACATGTCGATTATACGGTCAAGAGAGCACGGGGACCTTTCTGGAAAATTGGGTGGTTCTATTGGACCAGTTGGTGAATGATGGAAGGCCATTCAATTGGTCGGATCTATTGGATCTATAGTTGAAAATACATGTGACTAACACCTAGAATCCTCCCAAGGATGAGCAAGTAAGGTTCTACATACACACATATTTACTGGTGCAATCTATGCCCAACATCAGTTTCTTGGCGTGAGTTGGACATGGACACCAAAAGAGATTGTCATCAACATTAATTGCAATTTACTCTCTAAATGCATCTACCAATGAGTTATGGTGAGGCTATCTGGCCATTTCATCATCCTAGCGTACACGTTGATCTTTGAGTAGGATGCACCTTGCATGTCCCAAGAAGTGATGGAGGTGATACTTAACATTGCAGATTGGTATGCATCACCTAGTGGCACCTTCATCAGAGTATTTGGTGGAGAGAAGCCTCTGCATGTTCTACCAAGGTATGTCATGAACAAGTTGGTCATGCAATAGGCCACATATCACCTCTCCATAGGGTTATCAATGAGACTGCACAGGAAGAAGAAGGCACCATGGCCCACCCTTCCTTCGTGGATCAGATTGTACGAGATTAATAGCTTGAAATATGTGGATGATGAAGCTAAGGAAATAGTGAAGTTCGAATTTAGCACCAAAGACTACAATTCGTATGATCCCCATAGTATTGTGAGAACCATTATGAGAAGGTGTACTATCCATGGATCCATGAGACGTTTCATTAGGAAGAGGAGGACCCTTGGAGGTAGTGTTACAACTACTCCATTCTCAATGAACCAATTAGTATAGCCACAAGATGGAAATTTTCTCTACAGGAAATAGCACCGCAGGAAGCAACAACAACAACAATAATAAGTAGCAAGTCGACACAGGACAATGGTAAGAGGAAGATTGCTAAGAACCTAGAGGCAGAGTAAAGGTACAAGTTAAAAGAATATCCTCTCATTGAGAAAGAAACTTCAGAAATAGAGGAAAAGAGGCTACAATGCATAAAGATGGCAGAGCAAAGGAAGAAATAAAAGAAAAGGCTGGAGGAAGCAAAAAGGAAGTTGTAGGAAACAGAGAAGAAGTTGAAGGAAAAGCTAGAGCTAAGAAAGAGAGAGAGGGAAGAGAAGCAAAAACATGAAGAAGAAGAAAGGCAAGGTGCGATGATGGAGAAAACTGCGCCCATATAGGTTGAGGAGTTGGAACAACCAAATATTGAAGAAGAGGGTGAGCATATGTAGGATTAGGATCTTTCTCAGTAGATTGAGCAACTGATTGAAGTGATGGACATGGATTTGGGGTAGGAGCCACAAGACCAAGAAACTAACCTCATGTTGAAAGCACTTAAGGTCACCCCTCAGTCTCCAACACCTCCAGTATCAGAACCAACCCCGAGCAAGCAGGGAGATGATGTTATCCTTGATGATGATCTAGTGATGGATGTGTAAAATCTATCATTTGATGAGTTGAAAAGGAAGATTGTACAGTCATAGAGAAATAATTTCTCTGATGATCACGCATTACCTGAATTTCTGAAGGGAAGGCTGATAGTCTCAGATGTCAGAAAGCATCCAGTTGCCATGGCCAATGCCACTTTGTCTTATGTAGGAGCCACAATATCAAATGTAAAGTTCTTGTTAGCAGAGAATGAACAAATGAAAAAGCACTTGCAAGCAGCTAGGCAAAAGGCGGGAAAATCTATAGGCTTCTCAATAAGAGAGATAAGGAAAGAGATACTTCCTAAAGTATCGACTCTTGAAGCCACCATTTGGAAAATATATGACGGATTTGTGATTTTGCATAAGGTGGTTGTCCATCTATATGGATTTCAATAGTGAAGCAAAAGGATTGTCCAAACTCTCAAGGACATACATGCTGGTATCGTCCATGTGAAAGAATGGACAATGAGGTACAAGGGAGCCCTACTTCACTTGCCAAAGATGATGAAGTCGCAAGCAGAGCTAGACAAAGCAAAGATCTGGATATTGATCCAAAACTATGTCCCATTCATCAACAGTATACAAGCTTCATATGCACAATTGCACAATAGTTAGCATAAGAACCAAGTCCGAATAGAGATAAACATGTACATGGAGCAGCTAATGCAAGAGGCCACCATCAATGACTTGGAGTTGAGCGCACAAAACATGCAGAAGTACATTGGTTGTCCTGTCATGGTCAATACCATGCTCCACATGCTTGAGGATGAGTTGGACAAAGGTTCCAAAACCATATGCCCAGAAGCTATGGAGGCAAGAGTCTACCATCAGAAAGACACCAGAAAGTAGTTTGGGAACATCATAGCACAATACCAAGGTTGGTATCAATATGACACTGAGAAGCATCAAGTGGAGGTTGTCAAGTTGGTATTTCCATAAAATTCCGAGTCATAATGTTTTGTCTTGTTAGGCTGTCTCTAGCCTATTTTGTCTCACATGGGTATATGTGGAATAACTCATAGAACGGGATTTTGGGAGCCAAGATTTTGGCTAGGTTTAGGCTTAGAGAAGCCATAGGAGTCTTGCGATGAGCCTTGGCTTCTCCACAACATAGAGTGAGTATACTTCTTTGGAGGAGTAGGTGTTCTTGACTGTAATGTTCCACTATTGGGGCTAGTGGTTGTCAATGATGTATGTATGGATGGAACTTTCACTTATAATAATTATAAATAAGCCAACACGCTTTCATGCATATGTTGTTATTGTAGTTGGACTGTTTTATTTTCTTTAACAATGTATGTTTTTTAACTTACGCATTTTATTACAAACTAATTTGTATGCAATTGTATGAATTTTGTTGAATGTGTGTTGTTGAATTAACCCGTCACTTTGGTTTGTGAACTATTCCACTTTTTAGCTTGTGATATCATTCCGCTCATATGTTCCTGTCAAGCTGTATGCTATTACAGGATCCTAAGGGGCACACCTCCTTTTTCACTCTGTGTGTTAGAACCCCCACACATATCACTTAACTTGCTATGAGGTCACACACTTGCTTCTGACCAAAGTCATCATACTTATATTTGCATGCTATTGCAGTCAAGGCACTACATTACCACCCACTGTTAGGACTCCTACTCCAAATGGTCAGAGGTCTAGTTGGGATTCTTATGAGGGAGATCCCCCGAATGTTGGTGGGTCTAGCACTTCAACACACTCACAACCATAAATATGGAAGTGTTTCTACTCCTAGCCTACCACAACCTACAAGGTTGACACCATAATAATTGGAGGATAAAATAGAAAAAGGGATTTATTACAGTTGTGATAACAAGTACACTAAAGGTCATAAGTGTGCCAAAAAGAAATTATTCTACATATATTGTGAAGAGGAGCAAGGAAAGGAATAAGAAACATCAAAAGAGGAGGATATACACCAAGAACCAACCCAAGAAAAAGAAGAAATGATTTCGACCGTATCTTGTAATGCATTGGTAGGAATTACCACTCCTCAATCTCTCAAGATAGAAGGATATATCAACAAGAAAAAGGTAATAGTGTTGATTGATTCAGGAGTACCCATAATTTTATTTATTATGAGATAGCAAAGAACTTGAATTGCTTCCTATATCCAACACTAGAGTGTCAAGTGATGGTTGCAAATGGAGGAACTATAAATTGCTCTGGAAAGTGCCATAATATCAAGCTAACCATGGGGGAATAGGTATTGAATAGTCCAATGATTTCTATTCCAATGGGTGGTGCTGATGTTGTAATAGGAGTCTAATGGTTATAATATTTGGGGATGATAAATTTTAATTTCTAGGAACTTTTATTCAATTTTTTTTGGGAAGGAAAGGAAATTGAATTAAGGTTTATTGCAAGGAAACCAAGAAATATAATTAGCTCTAATGGCATAAAAAATCTATGAAGAAAGAAAAATAGGGCGTAATTGCACAATCATGCTCACTAGAAGTTCAAACATCAAAATCATCTATTTCTCCATCTCCAAAAAGTCTTGGACAATCATTCCAAGGTATTTGAAACTCCCAAAGGCCTCCCACCTATTCATGATCATGATCATGATTTTCATTTGATTCTAGGATGTGTTCCTCCAAACATCAAACCTTACAGATATCTCTATGCCCAAAAGAGTGAAATTGAACATATGGTTTCAAAAATGCTAGAGGTCAGTATAATTCAACCTACTCAAATTTCTTTCTATGCTCCAGTAGCGTTGGTGCACAAGAAGGATGGATCATGGTGTATGTGTCTGGATTATAGGGAGATCAAGAAGCTTATTTTTAAATATAAATTTCTTATTCTTGTCATTGATGAATTGTTGGATGAATTAAATGGAGCAATTTACTTCACCAAGCTAGATCTTCGTTTAGGATACCATCAAAACAGAATGAATATTGAAGACATTCTGAAAACAAAATTCAGAACTCATGAGGGTCATTATGAATTTTTGTTCATTCCTTTTGGCCTTACTAATGCACCTTCCACATTTCAAGGTTTTGTGAATTCCATTTCCAAACCTTTCCTTAGAAAATTTGTGCTAAGTGTTTTTTGATGATATGCTAATCTATAGCAAGTCTTGGAAGGACCATCTTCAACATTTTGACAAGGTGCTTATATTATTGGAGGAAAAACAATTATATGCAAAAACCTCCAAATTTTTCTTCAGAGTACTGGAGGTGGAATATTTGGGTTGTATTGTATCTCATAAGGATGTTGAGGTAGACCCTAACAAAATTAAAGCCATTAAGGAATGGAAAATCCCCACAACCATAAAGCATCTTCGAGGATTTCTCGAGTTGACAAGGTATTATAGCAAGTTTTTTAAGAATTATGGGAGAAACAAAGCACCTCTAACAACATTACTTAAGAAAGATGCATTTTCTTGGACTCCAGAAGCAACTAAGTCCTTTAAACATCTTAAAGAGGCAATGTGCCACGCACAAGTCTTAGCTACACAAGACTTCATAAAAACCTTTATTGTGGAATGTGATGCCTCAAGAAATGGAAATGGTGTTGTTTTAATGCAAGAAGAAAGATTCATTTCTTTTGAAATTCATTCAATCAAGGGAAAGTATTTACACAGAGCTATTTATGATAAGGAAATTTTGGCAATACTACATGCACTAAAGCAATGCTGACCTTACCTAATGGGAAGACACTTCAAGGTAAAAACATATCATGATAGTCTTAAATACTTTTTGGAACAAAGATTATCTTCAAAAGAGTAGCAAAAATGGGTCACAAAGATGTTGGTTTATGACTTTGAAATCGTCTACAAAAAAGGGAAGAAAAATGTTGTTGCAAATGCACTCTCAAGAAAGGATTATGATTTGGAGACATTGTTGTGTGCCATCTATATTATCCAACATGATTGGATAATTGAAGCAAGGGATGAATGGAGGAATGACGAAGAGGTGTGCACACTCATTCAAAATTTGCAGCAAATTCCCAATACATTTGATACATTTAGCTGGAAAAATGATTCATTATGGTACAAAGTTCACTTATATCTTTGTAAGAATTCCAAAATCAAGCAAAATATTCTTTTGGAATTGCACACCTCCCCCTTAGGAGGGCACTCAATATTTTTAAAAACTTACCTCAAGGTCAAGAAGGAATTTTTTTGGGCTGGCACTCAATCTGATATTCAGAATTTTGTGGTAGTATGTTTGGTTTTCCAACAAAATAAAGTTGAGATAATTAAGCCCTTGGGTTTATTACAACCTTTAGCCAGTCCAAGTCAGCATTGGGAGGAGTTCCCAATGGATTTTATTATAGGTTTACCCAAGTCTGAAGGAAAAGGTGTCATCATGGTGGTAGTTGATAGACTTACTAAGCATGCATTATATCATCCTTTTAGAGCCAATATAGTTTCTACTACATTTATGGAAACAATTCAAAAGATACATGGAAACTTAAAGATTATTGTAAGTGACAAAGATCCCATTTTCACTTAAATTTTTAGGACGAAATTATTTTCTTGTCTTGGTAATCAATTAGCTCATAGCTCATCTTATCATCCTCAATTTGACTAGAATACTGAGATAGTGAAAAGATGTTTGAAGGATATCTTCGTTGCTTTGTATATAATAAAAAAAACACAATGATTCAAGTGGTTACCTCTAGCTGAATGGTGGTATAACACTTCCATACTACAACAAAAATGACCCTATTTATGGCACTTTACGGATATCATTCACCATCTATCACATCATCTTTAAGAGAAAATTCCAAGGTTCAAGTAGTGGAAGATCACATTGAGCATCAACAACAATTTCTCTAACTCTTAAAAGATACCCTCACTCTAGCGCATAATCGAATGAAACAACATACATATCAACATTGCAGTGAAATAAGTTTTGATGTAGGCGACTGGGTATTTTTACAGGTACAACCATATAAATAAATGTCCCTCAAGAAAGCTAAGAAGGATAATTAATTATCACCCAAGTTTTATGGTCCTTACAAGGTGTTGCAAAAGATTGGTACTATGGCATAGAAATTGGAGCTATCTACATCTTCATGAGTACACCCAATTTTTCATGCTTCATGCTTAAATAAGGTTATCGATGACAAGATCCCAGTTCAAACAGTGTTGTCAGAACTTGACAAAGATTGAAAAATCATATTTGAGCTTGAAGAAGTCACAAAAATAAGAGCCTGACAGCTATGAAATCGATTATTTTTCAGATTATCTCATTAAGGGGAAGAACTTACCTGCCGTAGATTCCACATGGGAGGATGACAATTTTATACAGAAGCACCCAAAACTACTCAAGCATTGAGGACAACATTTTTTTGAAGGAGGGGCATGTTAGGTCCCTATAATACTAGTGCATCCCTCTACTATTATTGTTGTTCCCCATAGAAGTCCACTATTGTTATTGTTGTGGCCTTACACTATTGTTTTTGTGCAGGCTCTGATTATATTGTGACCCCTTATAATCCTATATATACCAAGGAGGTCTTATGATTTGAATCATCTACGAATAGTTCATTTATGCAATGTAAAGGAGGTTTCCCCCTTGAAGAGGATAATTTTTAAGTCATTGATCTATCTTTTCTTCTATTTTGTGAATTGGTTAGCATAACAAAAAGTACATGTAACAAAAAAATTATTGTTGAAATATGATAACCTCCTAAACATACAAAACTAAATTCATTCCATCACATCCATCCTTACACATAATGAGGGAAATGGTTTTGAATCAATATTCATAGATAAAAAATGATATTTTTGGCCCAGAAATTCAGAAAGCTTTAAATTATTTCATTCATTAAAAATCATAAGATGCATAGGAGAAAAATACAAAAAAATGTAATGGTTATATAAATTCTTGAAACACATATGTTATGAATGCCTAGAATAGCTCTCTGTGAGAGAAAAATATATTACACATTGATGTTCAAGTTTGAATAAAGTGTGTGCCTATCAAAAAACCAATGTACTTGACACTTAAACGATTAGAAGAACTACATTCATCTAGATGGATTAGGATGGGGTTCTCATGGACCAAATAGATATTAGTAGTAACTTGAAGAAAAAGAGAAACACAATTGAGGATCAACTTTAAAATGAACAATACACTTAAGAAATATGGATGATCAAGGAATGATTTGAAAGAAGGTATTTTTTTCAAATAAAAATACACTGAGAAAATTTGTAGAGGAATGGTGGATGGAATTATATCTCCCTTCGCATTAGTGTACACACACACACACACATACACATCTATATATCTATATCTATATATACACTTGTGCATTTCTAGTGTGACCATGTTTCAACAGTTTTTCTAGGTTTAGAATATGTGTTAATGATATTTTGATCCATTCTTTTAATGGTGGAACAATAATATCTTGTTTACAAAGTGAAAAAAAAATATTCTTTAATTTTTTTGAATTCAAAATGTAACTATTCCACTAATGCCATATGGTATTCATTATTATTGGCAAAAGTAACTCACCACCTTTTAATTTCTTCCTCTAGAAAATCAGTGAGACTATCAAACTCCCTAGCCCATGAAGCTTTATCCACATTCAATCGTTCCTCCAATTGTTCCTTCATTATAAGCATAGATTCTCTTATTAATTATGATCCCTTAAGATATTCAACAATTTAATTTTTTTTAGAAATGCACTACATCTTTTATCATTGATCCTTGTATAATAAACAATGCATTCTTGTAGCATATATATCCTTGTTGACCATCTCACTTTACTTATTTTATCCTTATGATTGAGGGTAAAACTTGTTGATTTATGTGAAAATCACTTAAACTAGATACTCGAGTAATGAAAGTACTTAAATCTTTTAATAAAAACATTCATCATGTTCCAAATCTTTAAGCAGATACTCTGTAAAGCTAGAAATTCTTTATGGCACATTTCTCTTTTTTGAGTTGACCTCCTAGGCTTCTAAAATAATACTCAGTTGCTTATTAATGTTTCTTGTGACATACAATCTCACTCCACATGTAATTTAGTAGCTTTCTTACTTGATGGAAGGGTTAGGTGGCCATTTTTCTTGCTTAGTAATGTTAGTTTCTTTTGATATATGATGCATCTTGAATAACAAAGGAAATTCATGAGTGTAATGCCCATAAACACCATGAATATCATAAGATTTATTGATGTGGAGGTTAGCATTCTTCTTTTATTTTGGCTAGGAATTGTTACCTTGGCCTTGGTTGGTGGAATTCTAGTTTCCCCTAGAATTGGTGTTAGGATGTTAGGCGCGATTCCTTTGATTCCCTTGGTTTTTGACATTCTAGTTACCTTTCTCCTTGTTCTTCTTTTTGAGATTTTGATTGAAGGAGTTGGGAGCATTTTTCTATGCACACACTTGGGGGGAAGTGTAGGACAACGAATGGGGGTTTGGGGTATTGATAGGGGAAGAACTTAAGTAACTATGGTAGGCCCAGGAAAGGATAATACAAATGCAATACTACAATTCTACAAGGACTTGTACAACCTTGCCTTTACGCATGTTGATGCACATGGAGTGGGTTATAAGGCATGCCACTACATACATGGCATGAAGGGCGTGATGACCTTGAGATGGATGAGAGTAAGTAGTATTCACACCACCAAAGAGTTTACCACATCCACTAGGTACTAGGGGATAAGGATGTAGATAAGTATAAAATCTATTTTAGATAAAGGGATTGATAAGCTTCAAGTCATAGGTGATTCAACTATGGTCACTAATTGGATTAAAGGAAGCCTCGAGGGACAAAATGATTTTCTTCTTCTACTAACATGTCAATTAGTTTCTTTGGATCAACTATGCTCATATAAAGTGAGAGCACAACAAGTTTGCATATGAACTCTCGAAAGGAGGACTTTATTAAATTAAGTTTTATGGCTCCTCTGACTGCTTTTTAGAAAATGAGTGCTGAAATTATTGTTAGTGTGTAGTGCGTTTGGTTTCTCGACTTTGGGAACAAACAAAACAATGGCATTGAAGAAAACAGAATGTTGCGAGGGATTTGAGGGAATCTCTGACAAAAATCAACTCGGCATTATCTGCGGTCGGATTATTCTAAAGATTATTTGACATTATCTGCGACTGGATCATTCAAAGGATTTCTTATTATCAATTTGGCATGTTAACATATTAGAAAATGAATATGGCAGGTTGTTCTGATATGGTTCTCTCTTTTTGAATGATTATTTATTGTAACAGATCAAGTTTCTTCTGGTCAATAATAAATAAATCTTTTATTTATTTTTTAATAGTTATTTATTATTTATAATAATTTATTAGTGATTTATTAGGATAAAGTTTTTTCAGGTTTGGAGTATGTTTTAAAATTGGTTTTGATTGGCTATTGAGTTTGTTTTCTTAAGGAAACAAGTTAACGACCCAAGATCCAAAGGCATCTGGTAGAGTGAAAGTCCATTCCCTTACGGACCACCACCATTCCCTTACGGACCACCACTCCCTTACGGATCACCATGGGTGGTTTTCCTTGAATAACGGTGATGAGTCACTCTGCATCCCTTACGGATCACCATGGGTGGTTTTCCTTGAATAACGGTGATGAGTCACTCTGCATTAGCATATAACAGCTAGAGATAATTGTCCTCACTGCTGGTTTGACAACTGCGCTATAATAATTTTCTAAAATCTAAAATAAATTACTTAAATTTTAAATATAAATTTTACTTAATTAAAAAATTAATCATATTTCAAAATAATATAATATTTTCATTTGTTTAATAATCTAAATCCTAAACATTTAGTTTTCTTATTATTTATTTATTGAATTATATAGTAAATTGATTATATATAACTTATATTATTTTCAATCATTTTAATATTACAAAAATCACAAATTCTTACATTCCACAATGTTTTGCAAACTATCTTGATATTTGATTTCATTATGTATTACATAAATTATCCAATACTTCATTTCACTATGCAGTTCCCAAATTATGCAATAGTTAATTAATTATCTTGCTATTTGATTTCATTATGTAATAGTTAATTTGCTATGTAATTATTGGAAGCTAATTTGTAATTTTAACAATATTTTATTTATTTATTTTTGGTGTATTCAAAAATCATTAACTAGGTTAGTTATTTACTTGCATCACATGGGTTGATTGGGGGATTTGAATCTCAAATGTCACTTTAGATATAATATTTCATAAGAGAGAAATTAAGTTGAACAATTAAGTTACAGGATATATATATATATATAACCAAAATGGATTTTTAATATTAATATTATAATTGGTTGCTTCCTTGTTAATCTATAGTAACTTGTTATTTTTAATTTTTCATTGTATTAAAATTCTTTTAATTTAAAAACAATAAATTTTTCTCTTTTGTGTCTTTGCTTTCCATTGCGAAAACTAGACCTAGAGACAGAATAGTTATTTGTCTAGGGGTCTCCAAAAAAGAACAAAGAGTAGTATCATTAATATGAGGATGAGACCTACTCCAATAGAGGGAAAATTGGCTACAAGTTTGATAACTAGTCTAACATTAACAACAATGTGCCAAAAGAGAAGGTGGATCTAGATACAATAAAAGTAAACAAAACCCATATAAACTGTAGAACTAAAAGGTAGACTTCTTATGCATGGAAACGACTAAAAATAAACATGAGAATCAAGAAAACAAGGAGATGTCTCAGCCGATAGGGTAGTTTGCATTCCTGCAATGAATTTTTACTCCTAGGCCTAGAGGAGAGCCCATTTCAAGGTGAGCAAGCCTTCCTTCATCATCCATTGGAAGTAACTTCAACTCTTTCCACTGATGTATAATATTTTTCATAGCCTCTTGTTTTTATAATGACACTTTGTTGAGGAGCAACTTGACATGCCAATATATGTCCACCATGTACAGATAGTGATTCTTGTTGAGAAATCGAGAGGCTAATGAATTAGGGATCTTTGATAGCTGCATGTGAATTTTGTTGCCTTTTTATAAATTTAATTATATTCTTCTTTATCAAACAATGATCAAACATACGGAACATGAAGATCACAAGAACATAAAGAACAAAAGATATAGGCTCTAAGCCAGGGAAAACTTAGAAAAAATGGTGTCATATAGAATCAAATCAAAGTGAAGAATTCTTTTTAATCCTTACTTATTAAAAATTAAATCATATTTCAAAATTAATCTATAATATTTTCACTTTAATAGGCCAAACATTTGAAGTTTCATCATATATTTTATTGATATATTATTTAGTAAAGCGACTTTATATAATTTATATTATTTTCAATCATCTTAGTATTACAAAAATCACAATTTCTTACATTCCACAATGTTTGGGAAATTATCTTGATATTTTATTTCATCATGTAGTACATAAATCATCCAATACTTAATTTTGCTCTACAGTTCCAAATTAAGAAATAGTTAATTTGTTATGTAGTTAGAGGAAGTTAATTTGTAATTTTAACAATATTACTTTTTCTTGGTGTATCGAGAAATCATCAACTTGGTTAAGTTTTGTACTTGTATGACATAGGTTAATTGGGGGATTTGAATCTCAAATCTCATAGTTTATAGAATACTTCATAAGATGGTCATCCTCAATTAAGTTACATAGAGAACTAATATTAATATTTTTTTAATAACCAAACTATATGTTTAATATTAAATATTATAATTGATCACTTTCTTGTAATATCGTAATTATTCATTGTACTAAAAATTCTTTTAAATTTAAAAACAATATTTTTTTTTGTTCTATGCCTTTTGTTTTCCAATAGGGAATCTAGACCTAGAGACATAATAGTTGTTTGTCTAGGAGTCTCCAAAAAAGAACAAAGTAGCATCATTAATATGATGATGAGACTTGTTCCAATAGAGGGAAAATTGGCTACAAGTTTGATAACCATTTTGGAAATTTAACAACAAGGTGCCAAAAGAGAAGGTGGATCTAGATACAATAAAAATAAACAAAGCCCATATAAATTGTAGAACTAAGATGTAGACTTCATATGCATGGAAACGACTAAAATAAACATGAGAATCAATAAAATGAGAATGTGTCTCAATCGATAGGGTAGTTTTCATTCTTGCAATGAATTTCTACTCATAGGCCTAGAGGAGAGCCCATTTCAAGGTGAGCAAGCCTTCCTTCATCGTCCATTGGAAGTAACATCAACTCTTTCAACCTGTGTATACTATTGTTCATAGCCTCTTAGTTTTTTGATAGCACTTTGTTGAGGAGAAAATTGACATGCCAATATAAGTCCACCATGTACAAATAGTGATTCTTGTTGAGAAATCGAGAGGCTAATGAATTAGGGATATTTGATAACTGCATGTGAATTTTGTTGGCTTCTTATTAATTTAACTATATTCTTCTTCATCAAACAACTATTAAATGTACAAAACATGAAGATCACAGGAACACAAAGAACACAAGATATAGGCTCTAAGCCAAGGAAAAACCCCTACAAGGATAAAACCCAAAAAAAAAATCTTCTTATAGAATCATATCGAAGTGAGATGTCCAAGGCCCATGACCATAAATACTTTAACCTTCTAGATGCCAAGTCAAACCCTTATTTTGCACAACAAATTAATCAACAAGAGACCAACAACAAATTCTTCCATAAGAGATGTGTTAAGTTAGAAATTCCATACATTTGACTTCAAGAGAAACCCTTCTTCAACTTCAGACTTAATCCTTCCTTCTTCTACAAAATTTCATAACCAATCAAGTGAATTATGTGTCTCCAAATGAGCTCAAATCATCCTCTATTTATATTTTCTAGAAGGGTGCAAACAAACATGTCCTTTGGGGTCGAGCCGACTTGACAGGTAGGATGACTTGGCATCTAGAGACAATTTTGACCCAAAATACAATTAGAAAAATTATTTTTCCTTTTTCTTTATAATAGGTCCAAATAGAAATTTAACTTTATAACTCAATAAATCCTAGAAGCATGAAGAACATGCTTATCTAAAATAATAATTTGACTTGAGAATGAAACCCATGCTTGATTTTTTTTTTTGTAACATAAAATATATAAATACATAATGACAATGGAAATTATGAAGACCGAACCTAGTTATAATTTTCAACACTCCCTCTTAACTAGGTAGATATTCATAATTGCACAACAAGGTACAAGGATATTGTGAAATTGAAATATTCTCATAAGAAGAGTCAAATTTATAAGCCATCTTGAGCGTCATAACTAGCATTGTTAGCAAGGCCTTGACTAACAATCTCTACCTTGATTAGAGAACAATGTTGGGAGGAAATGACTATAGACACCATCATCATTTCCTCACAAGGCGCACACCGCATATGGATGTTCACTGGGTATGCCCATTTAGGATTACTATTGTCTTGGATTAACTTATCCTCAAAGAGTATCTTCTTTGACCACTCTTATCTTTGATATGTCATTCAATCCTCAAAGAGTGTTGATACAAAGGACTACTTCCTATCTTGGATTCCAAATCCTCAAGGAGTATTGGTCCTTAGATGCACATCCAATCCTCTATCCTCCCTACTAGTGACTTCGCTAAGACTTACGACTATTAGTCATGGACTAGTGTATGACACATGGAGAATATGGTGTCCTTCGTCATTTTTTTTGGAATAAGGATATAATTCTTGCTCCCTTTCAACTAGGGAGACTAACCATAAGCTTTATTTGTTCCATTCAACATCTAGATGTTTTTTCATGAAGATATTTGAGTAGTAGTTACAAGCATGGAAAATTTTAGGGGATAATATTCGTAGGTGGTCTAATTTTCCATACTTTTTCCAATTTTTTTTTGGCAATTTCCATTTCTTCTAAAGATGATTTGCCCAACTTTTATACTATACAATTATTTTACCTTAAAAAAAAAAAAAAAAATGTATAGACATAATATATAAAATCATTAGAAATTTGAATATTTTTGTTGAGATATCTCCAAATATTTTATAGTTTTCATATTAGGGACTAGTAATATTCGCCAAGGTTTCTAAGCTTCAAGATAATTTCCATCCTTAAAATTTTCCCTATTTACAAGGGTCCTTCTTCTTGCATCATCATATTGTTTTCAAGATTCGATATTTCATATTCTATCTTCATTATAAGGCTTCTTAGCTCCTAACAGTATCGTACTATATCAAACTTTAACCTTTCTATATCTTTACAATTTTCATGCAACTTTTCCATCAAATGGTTTCATTTATCATCTTCAATGAGTCGAGCTTCCTCATAGCTTCTAGCATGTGTCTTCATTCCTTTTTTTATAGAGTTTTTCCTTATATTCTTCAATCATCTTCCTAAATATCAATTATCTACAATAGTTCCTTCCAGGGATCCAAACCGTATTTAATCAACATGATTCAATATTGTAATCATCAAGGTCTTTATGGATTTATCTTTCCATCTGAGGTTAGTAATAGTCATCTTTGAGGCAACATCAAATTGCTCCTCTCTTCATAGTCTTCATGTTATTCCACATGCCTTCAAAATTTTCATCTGCTTAGTAGAACTTAGTCTTGACCTGTAACTTTGATTAGAAGAGTTATGAAATAACAAGGAGACAAAATATAAACACAGTAGCATAATAATCCAGAAGATGTTAAATACTTATCTCCAGAGGAAGGTTGAATCCCTCTTAATCTTGGACTTCCTTTTTCATTATTATGATATAGTACCTATCATGAAGAAATAGGTTATTTTTCCTTACATAGAAATCAATTAGTTATGGTTTCTATTTCTATACTTTGCTAGGGTTTACAAACCCTAGATGCCAAGACCTGTCACTTACAAGTTGCAAATTTCTACAACCACACTTAGATAGTTGGTTGAAAAACCATAGATATTTTAAAGTCTTCAAGATCAATCATGTTAGGAATTGCAAATTATATGTAAGCCCTAGAAACTTTTAGAGTAATAAAAATTTTCCATCCATTTATTGCAAAATTATTTTAGCATGTTGCAAAATCCTAAAGCCTTTCATTCAAGACTTAGAATTCATATGCAACATAGCATCAATCTCTTACATGCTACTATCTATAATCTATATTTATGTTAACCATTTATCTTTCAAATGAACTAGTGACCTTAACTCATATCATGAGATACACACAACAATTATACGTACCTGTTTTGAAACCAGCTCAAGAAAAGATAGAAAAGATAGATCAACGCCTTAGAATTCAGCCTCTTCGAGGGGGAAACCTCCTTTACATTACATAAATGAACAATTCTTGGACGATACAAATGAAAAGACCTCCTTTCTATATATATGAGTCTAAGGGGTCATTATATAATGAGAGCCTACATAACAATAATAATGTAAGGGCACAATAATAACAATAGTGGGCTTCTATGGGGCACAATAGTAACAATATGGGCACTACATGGGTACATCAAAATAATAGGGGGTTGTACTAATAACAATAAGGGGTTACACTAGTAGTATAGGGGCCTAACATGCCCCTCTCCTTCAAAAAGTGTTGTCCTCAATGCTTGAGTAGTTCTTGATGCTTTAGTTATAAACTTCTTGTCCTCCGATGTGGAATCTTCAGCGGGTAAGTTCTTCCACTTGATGAGATACTCTGAAATTGATTGATTTCGTAGTTGTTGGGTTCTTGCTTTTGTGATTGCTCCAGGTTCCAATATGATTTTTCCTTCCTCTTCAATTTCTGGCAATATTGTTTGAATTGAGATCTTTTGGAACTTTTGAATAAGTGGCCATACTTCTTCATCCTTCTTTGTTTCATCCCTTGCTTCCATTTTCTTGAAGTGCCTTCCCATTCGGTAAGGTAGCCATTTTTTAAGTGCATGTAGTATTGCCAACATTTCCTTCTCACAAATAGCTTGCTTGAGATGTAGCAGTAAAAATACCCAATCACCTACATCAAAACATTTTCCACTACGATGTTGATCAACCTGTTCTTTCATTCGATTTTGCACCAAAGTGGCATTATCCTTTAAAAGTTGGAGAACTTGTTGTTGATGCACGATGTGATCTTTCACCACTTGAACCTTTTTCTTCTTGATATGTCCTTCTATCTTTAGAGTTTGAGGAGTGATAATTTCTTCCAATCTTTTACAATATATGGTCGGATTCATTTCTTGATGCTCGATGTGATCTTTCACTTCTTGAACATTTTTCTTCTTGATATGTCCTTCTATCTCGATAGTTTGAGGAGTGGTAATTCCTGCCAATGCTTTACAAGATATGGTCTGATTCATTCCTTCTATCTCTAGGGTTGGATCCTGGCATATATCCTCTTCTTTTGATGTTTCTTGATCCTTTTCTTCCTCCTCTTCATACTCTATGTAAAATAATTTCTTCTCAACACACTTATGACCTTTAGTGCATTTGCTATCACAATTGTAACAAAGCCCTTTTTCTCTTTTTTCTTCCAATTGTTGTTGTGTAACCCTTGTAGGTTGTGGAAGGCTAGGAGAAACAACACTTCCATCTTTATAGTTGTGAGGAGTAGACTTCCTTGTTGCCAT
>APFE030677885.1:2883-58271 GCA_000404065.3 Pinus taeda
AACTTCGATAGACTTGTGATTTAAAGTTTGGATTTTCATTTTTAAAAAAGGAATGCAAAATTGGTTGTTCTTGACTTATTTGTAATTCTAAACAAATTAGTCCTTGGTTTTCTTGTGACCAAGTAAAACATCCTCAAAAACACTTTTGTGAGCTTTTTACTTCAAATAGATTTTTGTTAGTTTATAGATCTTAAGTTTGCTTCATTATATAATTTTCTCAAAGATTGCTTTAGTTATAGTTTTTAATTGTTTTTAAACAAAAAATGAAAGGTCTCTTTTGAAGAAAAAGCTTGTTCATAGTAGCATTTGAGTTTCCGAATGAAAAGAGAAATTCTTGTAGAAATAATTAGTTTGTTCATTTTTGAGTGCATTGAAACGAATACTCTTCTTTTGATTTGATTGTTAAAGAAAGATTTGTGTTTTTAAAAGTATTTGCATCCTCCAACTCTTTCTTAACTAGAACTTCATTGAAGAGAAAAGATTAGTTAGTCATCTTAAGTGCATCTTTATAGTGATTTTGTGTCAAGTCTTTACACCATAAGTTTCATCTCCATCACCTTTTGACTTAATCAAAAACCACTAAAAGTCACGCTTAATATAAAATCAATCTAGAAAATTTTTGTTTCTAGGTCTCTGATACACCAATATAGCTTAGGCTAGTATCTTGGAGTAGGGAGTAATTAACTCTCCAAGATAAGTAAAACAAACAAGTAGCTTTATCTTGCGGTAGGAGAAATCCAATTGTTACATTTATACACTGGGAAAGCTCCTCTTAAAGGAGAAGCACGAGATCGTGTCCGAACCAGTGTGGGAATCAATCCTTCCTCATTGGGAAAGACACCAGATATTCATGTATTACAAATGGTAAACCTCGGATTATTGTCGAGGAGCCTGGGGTCACTTGTTGGTAAACCTCGGTTTATTTTGAGGAGCCTTCAAGGGGATTGAGCTTGCTACTCTGCCCTTGCGTGCGTATCGGATCGTAGACTGTTCCCCCAGATGTATTTGTTTCTATTGGTAACCTTAGTGTCCATATTCTATAGGATTCTTCCTAAGGTGACAGTGGCGGGAAGATCCCACTGTACCTGGAGCAGACGTCGGCTAGACTCACTTGGATTTTCTGGGGGGTTCTCTTCACTCGAGATGGTTAATGTGGAGAAACTTGGTCCAATCTATTCATTAAGCAGGTTGCCAGGGTAATTGTTCCAACCGCTATTTTTGTATTGAACTCTGCGACGTTGGATTTCATCACCAACTAGTGTTTTCGGTCCGGAAAGTTACTGTTTGTGTGTGTCTGATCTCTTAGATTCTTTAGGCGTGTGCTTCAAATTTGTTTGGTTCTTTAGAGAATTTAGGTGATTTCATTGAGATTTTACTTTCTTTGCGTGTGAAGTAGTTAAAAGCTTTTAGCTGTGGCTGAATTACCGAGACATTCCCGTAGACTTCGGGGTGAATCCCCTAAGTTGGTTAATGTGGCTAATTTACTGAGGGCTTCTCGTAGACTTCGGGGTCAACCTCCTGAAGATATACCAAGTCACTTTGAAGGCTTGACAGTTCTCGTATCTCCCATTAGAGGTAGAAATCAATCACCTGAAGAAGGAGAACCTTCTTTGGTAGAATATTCTGATTCTCAACCAGTAGTAATTTCAGAGGTTACTGGTAGCATTGCATCTACTAGTGATATAGGTGAAGAATCCGACATGTCTGAACCCAAATCTGAAGTTGCTCCAACTTCTGTATCAGAGTTTGTTTCTCCGACTCCTAGTGATCCTAGTTCTCCTAGGGTAGAAACTGTAATTACCCAAGATCTTCCCGCTGGACTCATAGCGATCGAAGAAAGCTTCCCTTTTCCTGATAATCGACCTATTTTAGAGTTTAGGGAGCGTGAATCGACTTTTTATAGTCCGCCTAGGAGTACTGATTGGTACCATTCATTGACCAATCTTTTAGAAAATCCGGGACTTAGTTTTACACCATCTCACATTTTTTATCACCCTTCACCTAGAGGTCATTTTCCTGCATTGAATATGTCTAGTCCGTCATCCATGTATTCCCAATCTTCGGAAGCCTATTTATACGGCGGTCCGTCTGTTCCTGCTAGGTATCAGTCCATTTCTGGTACTTTTTCAAGAGAGTTTCCTCGTCCTATCGAACAAAAGTTGTTAACTGGAAGTAGTGGTCCTAAACAGTTGAGTGCAGAAGAAATCCTGATGATGTCAGGTCAACCTCAAGGCAGTCAGTTATTGCCTGGGGGGCAACCTCAAGGTACTCAATATGCGCCTGGGAGGCAACCTCAGGGTACTCAATATATGCCTGGGGGGCAACCTCAAGGTACTCAATTTGCGCCTGGGGGCCAACCTCAAGGACAGTACATACCTACAGGGCAGTACATTCCTCAAGGTCAACCCCAGACTGAATATGTACCCCAAGGTCAACCTCAATATTAGTTTGTACCCCAAGGTCAACCTCAATATCAGTATGCACCCCAAATCAATATCCGTACGTACCTCAAGGTCAACCCCAGTATCAATACGTGCCTCAGGGTTCTCAACCCCAAGGTCAATATCAACCTCAAGGCTACCAACCGCCTTCTGGTCAACCGTATTATCAATCTTACCCTCAACTCGATTATGGTGCTCAGTATCCTCAAGGTCAATACCCCAGAACGAATTTGGTGTGGGATCCATCTCAAAATCAATAGGTCTTGCAACCAAAAGTGCAGTCGTCATCCCAACCTGGACAGGCCGCTGGTCCATCTCAGCAACCGATCCAGTCTACGACTCAAACTTATGCACCTTCTGTAGTTTCTCAGGCTGGGCCTAGTATGCCTTGTACTCCACCTGAAACATCTGCTGCAACTACTGCAACATCTTCTCCATCTACCCCACCTTCTTTTGGAGTATCAGCAGCTCCGGTTTCTATTGTTCCTGCATCTGCTCCTCAGACCTCTTTACCTCAGTCTGGACCTATGGTGAAGACTTCGGTCCAGATTCTTGTAGGAAGTACGGTTGTTACTTCTCAACCTCAATTTGTTGAACCTCCGTACCAGGGACAGTACCAACCTCAATATGGTCCTACTCCGCAGCAACCAACCTATCAGTATCAACCGTACCCTGGGTATACATATCAACAACCTTTGCAACCCCAGTATGGTCCGGTTAATCCTGGTTTTCCAGGAGGTCAAAATATCCCGAATGCGATCCCCATTCCGAGTTATCCTGGATATCCTGCTCCTGGGGCTGGTTTGCAGACCCCAAGTTTCAGAGACCCTAATCGTCAGTTACCATTCATTGCAACTGTTATCATTGTAAAACTTCCTTAAAGAATTTGGACAACTTACATGGTTTCTCAATTCTTGTATCAGTCATGGTCAAGTCATGGTGAAGTTATTTTTATGTTTTAGAGTCTAATTCATAGGGCTAGAGTCTCATGTCCATATTCAAATAAAGTTTCATAGCCTCATTCCATGTCCTAAAAGCCTCACCATGTGTTTTGACATCAGTTTGATTCCAAAGGATTCATGTTAGTCTTGGTCTATTCTTTCCATGGTTGTTTGCATGTCTAAGATCTATAAAAGAGTCTTGCTGGTATGGTCAAATAGGTTCAACACTCCGTTCTTGCCCATCACTGGTCCCACATCACCTAAAATTCCACATGTCAAACTTGTGTCAAGGTTTTCATAGTTAAAAACTCACTCTAGGTGTTTTCGTAGCGCGCTACGAAACCCCTGTAGCAGCCTGTTTTAGCAGAAAAACTGTTTTTACTAGTTAACTTACAGAAGCTTTCCTGAGCAGTTGAGAACTCCATTTTGCAAACTGAAAGAGTTTTGTCTTCCTAACATGCTGCACTACAAAATCCTCTTTCAGTTTCTTCAAATTCATTATTATCTGGGAGAAATTAAAGGCCAAAGTTGCGCTACGAAACTGTTGTAGGTGTAGTTTTTCACAAACAGACATTTCTTGTTTAACACCTGCTTTTCAAAGACGTCCTCTGGGCAGTAGGAAAGGTATTTCAAAAATCCAAGAGAGTTTTTTGTGCAGCACGGATTTATTCAAAAAAGCCTCCTTCAGTTTTTCTAAATACGGTTTTTGGAAGAAGTTATGAGATCTGTCCCAAGACCCATCTTCAGCCAGAACAGAGCAAGGGACAGTCTCCTAGTTTCTAGGAACATCAAGGATCGATTCTGGACAGGTGGAGAAGTAGTTTAAAAAACCAAGAGAGGTTTTTGTTCTAGACACCCTAGACTATAAAAACCTCCTTCAGTTTTGAAAAATGTGTCATGGATGAGGAGATAAAGGCTCTGTCCCACGTGCCATTTTCAGGGATCCTGAACCTAAAAACAAGGAAACATGTTCCCTAATTTCTAGGGTTTGTCTTCAGCAGTCAGATGACCACGTGGGAGGCTTCATCAAGTTCGACTTCATGGATTCTTAGGTGTCAAAGAATGTTTTAAATGTTTAGATAAGGTTGTTGTAATCATGATGAAGAGATAGAATCCTAATTGTCTTAGGTCTCTAAAACTGCTAGTTAGCAGTCAGTTGTATTTATTAGTTAGTTTTAAATGTTAATATGTGTCATCATAGCAAGGGGAATTCGAATTTACCTCATGCTAGAAGAGTAATCTCAATCAGGTAGAAGAGCTCTATAAATAAGAGAAAGAGCAATGTACAAAGGGTTGAAAATTTATTGAAAAAGCTTTGATATTTGGCTTATGTAAAGACTCTTTTAGTAATACAAGTTTAGCTTTGCTTCTCAGGATTCATGAGGGATTCGATGTTTCATAATATGTTGTGTTATTCTTTTCCTAATATTTGCAGTGGTATGAATGTATAATCACTCAGAATTCACTAAATGTGCTCTGACTTCCTGTATACATTCATAGACTGTGTGGTCCCATATCTTCTTAGTATGTTCTGAATGTGTTGAATGTTGAATGCCCTGACTTCTATGTAAGGTTAATACCATTGTTATACTGAAATGATGTTGACTCCATAAGCCCAATGGATAGTTGCTAAATTTGTTTCCTCCATTCATATTTTTCACAGTTGTTCTACAAGAGTTAGCCATCTTATCTTTAATCAAAATCATTAATCTATTTAGAGAGAGCCCTCTCAGGTTGAGGAGGCTAAGCCTCAGCCTAAAGTAGGTTTGAAACAGTTACTTGAAGTCTTCCTGGTCTGCAGCCTTCTAGGGTATGATTTTGAGATAACATTTTGGCGCGTCTGCCGGGAGTCTGAATCTTATTCTTTCCCGAAATCAAAAGGCTGAACTTCTGAAGGTAGCAGGAGCTCAGACATCTTTTCGAGGCTGCAAATCTACCTTGGTGACTCCACACATCAAATAACAAATTGGAAGGTGACTCCACTGTTAGAAGATTAGTAGCTTGATGAAGTTTCAAGATGAGTTCCACTGCAAGAATGAATGCCAGTTATGCTCCTATGAATCGGTCTCATATCCCTGGTTTTCCAAATCCTATGCCAAAGGTTGATTGGTTAGAGGATCTTCCAATATTCAAAGATGAAAAGAAGGACAATGCTGCTCTTCATTTGGTTAGGTTCCATATGCATGTACGCAGTCTTAAGGTTCAATTCCCTGAAGATTGTCTCATGAAGATGTTTATGACCACTTTAGAAGGAAAAGCATGGTCTTGGTATAAAAGCTTGGAAAATGGTTCATTATATTCTCTTGATAATTTCCATGATGCATTCTATGACATGTATAAAGAGTGTCATCCCTCCTTATTGTTGCTCAAAGATTGTTGTAGACATTCTTTAAGTCTTATTTGGTACTTGGAGGATTGTTATGGTGATGATGAATTTGTGGATGAAGAAATTTTAGAGGCTCTCCATAAAAATGCATTTCAACACCAAGAAGAAAGTATAACATCTCATGAAATGTAGCATGAAGATCAGCAGGGGTTTACTTATGAAAACCATGTTCAATCCTCTGATATTGATGTAGAGATGCAGCAGACTTGTCAGTCTTCGGATCATTATCAAAATGAACATGATTACAAACACTAAGAAGAAATGTTGGAAGAAATTTTTTATGACCCTCAGGCAGAGGAAAAGATTGTTCATTTTTGTAATTTCTTGCAGCAGCTTATACCAAAGAATGATGATAATAATGAGGAAAATTCCATTGTTTGTTGGAATGATTCATAAAAGCAGTTGGATAGCTTGTCAAATAAATGTTGTGTAGTTGAGGATCAGTTGTTTGAAGATATAGAGTGTTATGATGATCATCAAAATAATCATGTCTTCTTTGACCCTAAGTGAATACATGGCAAAGCTTTGCACACCAGTATTTCATTTTCATTTGCATTATGAAGATCACGTACATTATAAGTTGATTTTGTCATCTCACTATCATGGTTATTTTGAGGTCGAATGCAGTCAAGAGCCTCCAATATCAGAAAGGACAATTGATTGGCTTTATTGGAAATATCATGTTGCTTGAGCTACAAGTGGAGCTTGCAGCTGATAGGGTAGGTAGGTAGGAAAATGCAAATAATCTCAAGGTTGACTGAGCATTTTTGTTTTTAGTAGATATAGACTTCTCTCTCCTACAATGATCATCAAGTTCAAACCCGAGGTGAAGGCCCAAGAAAAGTAGATGCTTGTCAAATAAATTTTTGTTTATCATAAGAGGATAAGGCACTGGAACTGCAGGTTCTTAGTGAACCACAAGGGCAAAATATCCCAAGTGGAGCCACTGTTATCACTGAAAATATTTCAAAGGAAAAAAGGTAAGATCAAGAGAGTTGAATTTTTTTTGACGTGACACTGTGTTTTTAAATCACACAGCAGTTTCGTAGCGCGCTACGAAACTGCTGTAGCTGCACATTATGCTTTTATGGTACTAACATCAAAGACAAGATCCCAAAAAACAGAGTCAGACAATGTAAGGCAAGAAGACCTATTACAAGGAAGCAAGTAAAGGAGGCTCAGCCCAGGACAGAGGAACCTGAGAAATTGTCCAGAACAGAGGAGGCAGAAAGAATTAAGCAAAAAGACACCAATAGAATAGTCATTATATCTCAAGGGGGAAACATTATAGCTATAAAGAATCAGCTAGAAGAAGCTAAACATGAAATTACTAAGGTGAGGAATGCCGCGAGGGAGTCTGCTGTCAGGTAGGCAAATTATCGTAAAGTTGTTTTGAAAGGAAGTGAAAACCTAATAAACCAGGTGGATTCAGTAGCTGATGTCTATACATGGACAGTACCTGCAATTAAGGAGGCCCAACTCCTTAGAAAGATAAACCTGCATCTAAGAGCTGAGAACAAAGCTATGAAAGAGAAATTTAAAAGACTTGAAAGCACAACTATCTGCTAAATAAGGTTGTTGTTCATGGTAAAGTTTTGTTCAAATTTTGTTAAATTTTGCTTAGTTCTGTTGTTCTGAAGACATGTAGATCCTTGCTACATATATCCAAGGTCAAAAGGAGTTTTTGCAATCAAGTGGCAGAGAAGTAAAAATCTCAGGGAAAAGATAAAATGTTTAAAAAGTTCCGTGTTTTCGCAGCGCGCTACGAAACCCCTGTAGCAGCCTGTTTTAGCAGAAAAAACTTTGTTTTCTGCGTTTACTAGTACATTTCCATAAGGGTTTCTGAGCAGCTGAAAACTTAATTTTGAAAACTGAAAGAGGCTTGTATTTCTAACATACCAAGCTACAAAAACCTCTTTCAGTTTCCTCAAATTCATTCTGAGCTGGGATAAACGGGTGACCCACGTTGCGCTACGAAACTGCTGTAGGTGTAGTTTTTCATCTCCTGTTTGCCACGTGTTTTTCAAGGACAGTTTCTGGACAGCTGGAGAAATGTTTTAAAACACCAGGAGAGTTTTTTGTTCTGGACAACATAGGCTACAAAAACCTCCTTCAGTTTCGTAAAATGTGGCATGGATGAAGAGATAAAGACTCTGCAATTTTCAAGGATCTAAACCTAAAAAACAGGGAAACATGTTCCCTAATTTCTAGGGTTTGTCATCAACAGTTGGGTGACCACGTGGGAGGCTTCATCAAGTTCGACATCATGGAGTTTTAGGTTTCAAATAATGTGTTAAATTTTTAGATAAGGTTGTTTTGATCATAATGAGGAGTTACACTCCTAATTGTTTTAGGTCTCTAGGATTCCTAGTTAGGTGTCATTTGCATTTAATAGTTTGTTTTATGGTTAGAATAGGTGTCACTGATGCCAAATTCGAATTCTCTTGTTGATGGATGATGGAATCCTATTTGTAAATGCTTTATATAGAGCATGAGGTCGAATTAGCAAAGGGTTGGAGACTATTTGGCTCAACTGCTGCTTTATGCTATGAGCTACAATTAGTAATGCAGAGAGGTTTTCTTGAACAGATCTGAGTTCTCATGGAGTTAATCCTTTCTTGATCTATATGTTATTTTGATAACTTGCAGTAGATCTTATTTTTAATACTCAGAATTCATATCTAATGCTCTGACTTCCTGACTTCTTGATCTATATTTGAACCACCAGTACTAGATTACATTGTTATTGTTCAGAATTCACAATCATGTGCTCTGATTTCTTTTAATGATGTAATGATTATGTTGAGAAATAGATCTCATTGCTATTACTCAAAATTCATAATCTTATGCTCTGACTTCCTTTAGTAATGAGATGAATGTGTCTTTCCATAATCTTGTGAGTAAATCACCTTTGAACTATCAGCAGTAGATTTCATTACTATTACTCAGAATTCATAATCCTATGCTCTGACTTCCTTTAGTAATGGAATTATTGTGATGACCTATTTCCTTGAGTGAATTATAATTGTTTGAAAACCCCATTTTCCTCGACTTTCATGTCAAGAAACCTTGCCACTGAATTTATTGACTTGTTGACTCCATAGCCCAATGGTAGCAAGCCTTCATCTTTTCAACCTACAAACACAAAAACCCACAATAGAGTTAGCCATCTATATTATCATCAATCAACATCATTAATCCTTTAAGAGAGCCCTCTCAGGCTGAGGAGGCTAAGCCTTAGCTAAAAGATTGGTCTGAAACAGTTACACAGAGTCTACCTGATCAGCAGCCCCTCAGTGTTGGATTTTGTGATACTAGATGGCAGTACACATACTCCTTCTACGAGTACAAATGCCCCTAATATCATGCTTTATCTCCTCAGGTGTTTCTCTCCCCCTTTAACATCAATGGAGAAGGGTGACTCCCGATGACAATTTGCCTTTGTGTAATCATATTTAAAAGACAATCCTTTTGGACATGTAACCTACATGTTCTACCCTCTAAGAGAAGTTTTCCTTTGACGCTAAAAATCTTTGTGGACCTGTAACCATTTAATTATTTTACTCCCCTTGAACTTTTTATGAAACTTCCATCTTGTTTAAACTATCTGTCTATCAATTATGGACTTGTGATATATATCGGTGCATAGACTCCCCCTATATAAACTTCAAGGATTCAATGGTCCATATTTTTCAAAATAGTGATTCGACTAACGAATCATCTTGAATCGATTCCTCACAACCTGTTACGAATCCTGAAGGCATAATTGTTGTGACTTTCTTGTCTTTCTGCATTTTATGTTGATCATATGCATGTTCTTCTTGTATCTGTTCATCCTGTACTTGTTTCCTCTTCCAAAGCTACTTAGTCTCATCATCAATATTCATGATTGATTCCATTTTCTTCCTTTAGTGACGAGCTATGTGTCCATAATTATGACACTTGTAACATTCCATATTTGGATGGTATCTGCATTCTTGAGCTATATGTCCATGATTATGATACTTAAAGCATTCAATGTCATCCATAGAGGATTTAGTTTGGTATTTGTCTGGATAACATGCAAACTTGCTTCTATGGTTTTGGAAATAATAGTTGTACCTATCAAAAACTTCAAAATCCCTAGCCATACGTCCATAGTTAGCACATAAAAAATAATAACCATTAAATAAATGTGTGTACCTAAATGGTTCATTTAGATGTGATGGTCCTTGATAGTTGTACTTGTCAACAACTTTACAATCCGTAGCCATATGTCCATAATTACTACACGAAAAACAATAATCATTAAATAAATGAACATACTTGGAAGATTTTTCATTCCTCTTTGGAGGCGATGTTGTAGTCCGTTGTTGTCCTTTGTTCTTGACTACTTTAGTCTTATTCTTTGGAGTTGCAACATTATTCTTTGTATTTTCACTTTGATTAGCTTCCTTCTTTGAGTCTTCCTTCGAATATGTGGATCTTGTGCCTTCATCAGCTAGAGCTTTATCAACTTTAATTGCCTTCATTTTTTTCTTCTTCATGTGCCTTATTGCGTAAGTGTTCTTTTTGTGATCCCTTGATTTTGTTGATCTCATCACTAGGTGCATCAAGTTCTCCTTTCTTTTGAGAAAGGTCTCCCTGAAATTTGTCCTTCAACAATTTCCTTCTTTCTTCTTCTTCTTCAACCTATAGCTTGATAAGGGAGGCCTTCTCAACCTCTCTGTTGAGTACCTATATCTTTTCCTTTTGATTCTCAACCTCAATCCTGATCTTGCTTAGTTCAAATGAAGAGGTTTTCAATTATTGTTTATTTGTCAATTGTGGATATGTATCAGATTCCTTCATTTCAATTTATGCTTCCTATATCTATTGTTTGAGCCTACAAATCTTTGCGAAGGTTGTGTCAAGTTCTTATTTGTTTTGTTTGAATTCTCTCTTGAGGTTGTGTGTCTCTGTATTCTTGACTTTTTCCAATTGAGTTCTAATACTGCTAATCATCTTCTCATGTTAAGAAATTTACAGCAGAGAGATAAATTATTACTGAGATTTACCGAGATATATAGAGAGGAATAATAAAATAACCAACAACAATACACATAAATATTATACACATAATATTTATCCAGGAAAACACCAAATCTGGGGAAAACCCCAACTCAATGAGATATCATTAGCATTGGCAAAAACCTTGGCCAATCCAGCCAGGTGAGCCTTCACTGCTCACCTCCGAGCCTACATTGCAATGAAGTATTCCCAACCTTTTATGGGCTCCATTACATGAAATACCATGGACCATAATAGCATGGGTACACTATACCATGTGCCAAAAACCACTACCATTTAACCAAGTCAACCTTGACTCTCAAACCCTGAGCCAATTTTACCTAACAATTCCCCCCTTAACTTGACTTGGGGTTCCTTGAATAAATCCTGCCAAAACCTGCTAAGTGAGACAATCTCGCTCACTCTAGCCCTTACCCCCTTCAATTTTTTTACTCGGGATTTGTTAACCTGACATCCCCCTATTACCTAGGTATAACCAGGACTTTACCAGTAATTACCTAGGAGTACACATGACTTACCAGGTCTTACAATAGTATGCCCATTTACATGAAAATTATTCACTCCATTATAATAATTTTTTTTTGTTTACCCTTATTGTTGTCTTTTTACATATGAGATCAATGTCCATGTAAAAAGAACCCATCTACCATATTAAATGGGTCACTAGCCGTTGTAACCGCCAATTATATAGGAATTCTTATTAGGTACATGGTTCATCAATTAATTAATCCACATGCATATATCCTCCTCATCCACTGAATCTCTCATGACCCAATAGTGTGCAGCTTTGCTTCACAATCTATGGCTTTTGCTCTAGATCTGCAAGAAAAACTCAATTATCTCTCTATCTACTAAGCCAATACAAACCCTTGGCAACAAAAAACTTCCTTCTGAAGCCAACTTAGCTTTGATACCAATTATTAAGAAATTTACAACAGAGAGATAAATTATTACTAAGATTTACCGAGATTTGCAGAGAGGAATAATAAAATAACCAGCAACAATACACATAAATATTATACACATAATATTTATCAAGGAAAAACCCAACCCAATGAGATCTCATTAGAATTGGTAAAAACCCTTGCCAATCCATCCAATTGAGCCTTCATTGCTCACCTCTAGGCCTACATTACAATGAAGTATTCCTAGCATTTTATAGGCTCCATTACATGCAATACCACAGACCATAATACCATGGGTACACTATACCATGTTCCCAAAACTACTACTATTTAACCAGGTCAACCTTGACTCAAACCCTGAGTCAATTTTACCTAACATCTAAGACTTCATTTTCCTTGATGAGTTCTTTTGTTGTCTTTAATTCTACTTCCAAAATTCTTGTCTTTTCCTTTTGACTTTTGAGTTCCTTTATCACCATGATCACTTGATTTTGAAACTCTGTCTTACTCATTTCTCCAATTTCTTCATCATAATCAGAAGGATCTGAATTTTTAGTAACATCTTGACCTGATTTCTTTGTTGAATAAAGATTATGAAGATTTTTCCAAAGAGCTTCAGTTGTTGAACATTGAATGACTTTTGTTTTCAAAGAATTTGGAGAAACATTCAAAATTACATTCAAGGCCTTTGAATTGTACCTTTTCTCTTCTTTTATATATGTGTCTCCAGAAACAATTAATTCCCATACTCCATGTGCCTGTAAATGTACTTCCATCATTGATTCCCACATCCAGTAATTATATTCATCAAAATCAGGGGTTAGTACACAATACTCACTTTATTTAGATTTTGTTGTACTTGTACCTTCCTTTGAAAACCTTGCAACCTTCTTCTTTGAATTTCTCTCTCTATGATTTGAAAGATTCCTTCCAATGGCTAAGATGCTACTAATTGAATCAAGCTCTGATACCAATTGTTGGAAATACCAAGAGGGAGGGTGAATCTGTATTTCTTAGGAATGATCAATTTTTAATATTTTTCAGAGCATTAGTTAATATTTAGCTATCATTATTGTTCTTCTTCAAATGATCATAAACAATAATCAATAGTATACAACACCATACAACAATGTAGAAATATAAAACACAGGACACAAATATTTTTAGGTAGAAAACCCACTATGGGTAAAAAACCACTGAATGCTTCTCTAGTAATTGCCTTCTTCTCTCTTTAAAAGAAATATTAATTACATCAATATTTCAACTAGAACTAAGGGATGCGTCAACCCCATAATTCACAGGCCACAACCTGTAGGACACTACTAAACCCTAATATCTCGTTGCAACTAAAAGGATTCTCCAACACCCTGTAGATTAGGCCACAACTTAATGAGTGCCCCAACACTCTATCTACCATTTGTTATCATAAAGGATTATTCGTTGCCCTAATAGTTGTTCAGCCATAGCTGAATCCACAATGCCTTTTGCAAGCCACAACTTTCCCTAGCATCACACTGTCACTCTGAAGAGTTCTCAAGCCATAACCTAAAGGTGACTCCAATCACCCAGAAGAGTCGGTAAATCATGTTTCACAATTTTCACACTGAATCCCTTATACTCTTAATCAATGTAGTGTTGAGAAATCGATGCTCTGTAGAAGTATGGTTTGATTCCTCTTTCTTGATAATTACATGTGAATTATGTTGGATTCTTTTTCTTTTTATTATATAATCTTTTCATCACGAAATATGTGTATGAAGATCACAAGAACAAGAGACACAAGGTATAGGAAGTCGGTTAGGGAAAAACCCCTATCTAGGAGAAAACCCAGTCAAACCTATTCCTTCGATATTTTTCACGAGATAATACGAGACTTTTCAACCTAGACATGAACTTCCTCCAATCACCAAGTCAACTCTTCCTTCCAATGACTTCGATCTAGACTTTTGACCTTGCAGTAATAAAACTTCGATCTATGTTGCAACAACACTTCGATCCCAACAAATTTGACTTCTGCAACTTCGACCCCTCGAACTTCAACCCCATAAACTGAAGAACATTGATACCTGCAATTGCCAAATAATTTCGGAAAAAAGAGAGAGAGATATAGCCCAAAACTTCGATCCTGCAATTATCTTTCTTCTCCTTGAGCTTCGAAAATTTTATGCATTTCTTCTCATTTATATCAAACTTGAGTGGATGAGAAAATATATCGAACTGCACTTTTATATATAGCCTTCTTCTGGTTTGAATTTCTCTCATGTAGGCCGACTTGTTGTGGAGGTGACAAATTACATATTTGACTCAAAAATAATTCTTTTTACATGATTCAAAAGCCCAAGAAGGGTCTCATAAAATGTGTAATGACTCTAATGTCTCAATATAAAACCTAGGAGTCCAAAATGGGGACTTTGACATATAAATGTTGACCCAAGCATGAAACCCATGCTTTAATAAGTCATAGAAATAATAATAAAATTTCCTTTTTCATTCTTTTGATAAATACATTTCATAATGAATCAAATACAATTATGAAGAGAAAACCTAGTTACATTCTTCAACACTCCCTCTTAACTAGGGAGGTATTCATAATGACATATATAAGTACAAGGAAGATATAAAAACACATGAACCGTGAATATTTTAGGCACCTTTGTGCCACAGACTAGATTCCTGACTAGGGAAGTTTATCCAAGTCCTTCAACAGTTTAGGCAATCACAGTGCCACCAACTATATTCCTAACTAGGGCAATTTATATGGGTGGGACTAAGATGGAATAAAGCTTTCAGCCACTATAGGTATCATCAGGCTTACTTGTTAACCATCAACCCAAGGATCCAAATGCATAACACAAGGTCAGAGCTCTATGACCAATGCCACCCTCCCTGCTTCGGGAACTAGACATCAACACATAATGCCACCGGATGTCCTCCTAGGAAATGCGTATTGCACACAAAGCCTTGAAAAATATATTCGAAACATTTATCATCATCAAAAAAATCAGAAATGTCAACTAAACCAAGAATGCTTCTAATATATTCAAACTTCTTATTAGGAAGAGACTTTGTTAGTATATCATCTACCTGATCGTTGGTCGGGACATATTGTAGCTTCACAATCCCATCCTGCACCAAGATTCTAATGTAGTCAAAATTTATTGTAGATATTCTTCGTCCTAGCATGGAGCACAAGATATTTAGATATCTTGATGCAACTTTGATTGTCACAATTTATCACAGTGGTAATTAGAGGCTTTCCAAACAAATATGACAAAATTTTCCTCAACCATACAACCTCATTTCCTACTTCACATGCAACCACATACTCTGCTTCAACACTACTCAAAGCAACATGATCTTGTTTTCTACTCATCCATGAGATCATAGCAGATCCAAAACTAAAACATCCACTATTAGTGCTTCTTCCTTCTATCTCACTACCACCCCAATTAGAATTTATGAAACATGTTAGCTTGACTTCCTTATTATTGCACTTCAGGAAGTGATGTATAGTGCCACATAGATATATTAAAATATGCTTGGAAGCTATCCAATGATCATGACAAAGATCTAACTGAAAATGAATAAGAATGTTCATATCAAAACATATATCTAGTCTATTATTTACTAGATACATTTGAGAACCCACCAACTTATGATAGGAGGTAGGATCTATGAGACTTGAGTGAGACCTTCTCAACTTCTTGAGATTAGTGATCATGTAAGTAGTCATGGGCTTGGAATCCATCATAAAAAATTTCTATAACAACTTGATTATATACTTTCCTTGCCCCAGATATATCTCCCCAAGTTTTTTCCATACCTCTAGACCTAGGTAATAATGCATCAATCCCAAATCCCTCATCTCAAATTCAACAACCATCATATTCTTGCATTATTATATCCTTTGATTTACAACTCTGATAAATAGATCATCCACATATAGTAGAATAATGACTAGCTCATTATCCACAACTTTAATTTCGATGTTTGGATCAACAGTACTTTTAACGACCCCAAATCTTATAAGGTATGCATCCATTCTTGCATACCATGCCCTAGGAGTTTGCTTCAAACCATATAGGGCCTTCTTGAGTCTACAGACATGAGTGAATTTGTTATTTATTTCAAATTGTTCAGGTTATTCAATATATACTTCTTCATTGATGGTTCCATTCATCAATGTTTTTTTTGACATCCATTTGATAGATATTCCATCCCATTGTAGTAGCCAATGAAACCAAGGATCTTATAGTAGTGTATATTACGATAGGTGCAAAGGTTTCTTCATAATCTATTCCTTCCTTTTGATATAAACCCCTTGCAACGAATCTATCTTTCTACTTATCTATGCTTCCATTAACAATGTGCTTGATCATGTAGATCCATTTAGAAGTGACAACTGATTAGTCACTTTGTTTAGGAAATATTTCTCAGACCCCATTCTTCATGATGGATTGATATTCTTCCTACATTTCCTTCTTCCATACTTCTTGATGAGAAGTCTCTGCAAGTGTAGTCGGTTCAATGTCTATTAGTTTTGTCATGTATGCAACATATCCAAAATTTATTTTTTTGTCTTTTACTTTCTCTAAAAGTTCCTTTCGCAGCTCCATGTCCTTCGAAATCTTCAAGAGTAGTTTTTAACCAATTTGGCATGTTGCTTGTGTTGGGTATGATCACAAGTTGAATATGCTCACTTGATCCTTCTTCTTCTTCTTTAACTATATTAGGATTGTCATGGTGCTCTTCTTCTTCGAATAATGGTATGTCTTCATCATCGAAGTCAATAGGAATATCTTTGGATATTTTGTAGGCATGATTTTCATCAAATATAACATCCCTACTTACTTAAATATGTCTTCCTTCCTTGATGTAGATTCTATATGCCTTTGAAGAAATACTATAGCCAACAAATATCCCTTTAATGCTTGTAGAAACTAGCTTCTTTCGTTTGTCCTTTGGAACGTGGATATAAGTGGGACACCCAAAGAATCGAAGATGGACCAGACTTGGCTTCTTTTTTGTGAATGCTCCCTTAGGTGTCATGTTCTCAAGAATTCTATGAGGAATTTATGTTATATATATATATATATATATATATATATTATAATATATATATATATATATATATATATATATTGTTTTCATATTGATTGCTTCTCCCCAAAGAAATTTTGGAATGTCTTGATCCAAAATCATTGTTCATATACATTCTTCAATAGTCCTATTTTTCCTTTCAACTACTCCATTTTGTTCGAGATAGTAGGGAACAATGAGATCCCTCTTAATTCCCACTTCTTTGCAATATGCAATTATTTATTTGGAAGTGAATTCCCCTCCATTTTCAAATCACAAAGTTTTTATTCTTCTTTCGGTTAGGGTCTCTACTTCATATCTAAACTCCTTGAATTTCTCAAATACTTCATCCTTTTTCTTGAGAAGGTAGAGCCATGTATTTCTAGAGTGATCATTAATGAAGGTCACATAATAAATATGACCTCCAATTGATTTGTTAGACATAGGCCCACACACATCTAAATGAATGACGTCTAATATTTCTTTAGACCTTGTTTCACTGTTTGTAAAGGGTTTACTTGTATTATTTCCCAAAGCACATCCCTTCCAAATTCCTTCATGATCTTCTTTGATATTGGGGATGTCATTTACTAATTCATTGAGAGAGGGAATTACCTTGTAATGTAAATGTACATATATTCTATGCCATATCTCAATGGGATTGGTTTCCATGTGAACTAGGGCTTGAGGATATGATGCTATGGCTCTATATAGACTTCCTTCACGTACTCCAATACTCCTATCTTTATCAATGCTTGAATATTTTCCCCAAACCAGAACTTTTCCATCTACAAAAGAAAATATATCTCCTTTATCTTCTAAGCAAGAAATTAAAATTAATTTCTTTTTTCAAACCTGGAACATAGAGTATATTGTTGAGATGCAACTTTGTTGCATTTTCTAGCTAAAAGAAGTTGATCCTAGGCCTCTAACCAGATAAATTTTGTTGTTTCCCAACTCCATTGCATGAGAAGATGATTCCTTGGATAGAGTGTGAAGTCGTTTATTTTACCCTGTCACATGCCTTGATGCTCAAATATCAATAATCAAATGCATTTTCACCATTGAGTGAAGTTGTAAGTGCAACCAAGAATCCTTCGTGTTTGACCTTATTGAATAAGTTGTAGATGATTCTTTTGTCTAAATTCCTGCAATATTGAATCCCAATTTCAAGTATCTTATCATACAAGGAGTAACCATTTATTTCGAGCCAACAAAGTGATATCAAATCATCCTTAACCTTAGATCTGATACCATGTTGAGAAATGAATGCTTCGCACAATTAGGGTTTGATTCCTCTTTCTTGATAATTACTTGTGAATGATGCTAGCTTATTTTACGTATTTATTATATTATCTTTTCATTAATCAATTACTAAATTATGTGTGTATGAATATCATAAGAAAAAGAGACACAAGATATAGGCACTCAGCCAAGGAAAAACCCCTATCTAGGGGAAAACCCAGTCAAAACTATTATTGCAATAGTTTTCACGAGATAATCCAAGACTCTTTGACCTAGAAACAAACTTCCTCTAATCACCAAGTCACCACCTCCTTCCAACAACTTTGATCTAGACCTTTGACCTTGCAACAACAAAACTTCGATCTATGCAACAACAACACTTTGACCCTAGAAACTTCGACCCCAACAACTACAAAACTTTGAACCCTGCAATTAGCAAGTAACTTCATAGAAAATAGAGAGAGAGGTAGCCCAAATTTTCAATCCTACAATTATCATTTTTCTCCTTGAACTTTCACTTTTTTTGCACTGCTTCTTATGTATATTGAACTTGTTGAGTGGATGAGAAAATAGATCAAACTTCACTTCTATATATAGCCTTCTTTTGGGTCAAATTTCTCTCATGTAGGTCAACTTCATCAAGCAAGGTCCGACTTGGTGTGGAGGTGAAAAATTACATATTTGACTCAAAAATAATTTTTTTATATCATTCAAAAGCCTAAGAAGGGTCTCATATAATGTACAATGACTTTAATATCTCAATATAAAACCTAGGAGTCCTAAATAGGGACTCTTACCTATTAAATGATGACACAATAATGAAACCTATGCTTTAATAAGTCATTGTAATAATAATAAAATTTATTTTTTCATTCTTTTGACGAATACATTTCATAATTACTTAAATAAAATTATGAAAACCAAACCTAGTTACACTCTTCAACATGTATAATAGTTATAAGAAATATGTAGAATACATGTCGAATCCTGGTAGCCACTAATCATTATCCCCAAAAAATGATCACTGCACAAAGCTACACATTAATCTATTAGTGTTTAATTTCACATCACTGTCACTACACACTACAAATTTCTTCTCATGAATAAAAAGTCTTCAACGCACAACCACTGTCATCATTATATCAGGCCACACATGATGTTGCAACCATCTAGTCATGCTATCAAACGAAGGCACAAACAAAGGTGCCTCGGGTCATCCCTATGAAATTCTAATAGTGCTCTCAAACTTTTCCCTCGAAGAGCTACTAGTATACGTGTAAACATTACTGCTCAACTGGTCAATCCTTGATATCTATCTTTAAGTCAATATGCTTGTATAACTGGATGATAATGCCTCAAGACTTGTTTCCCTACAAAGTTACAATTGTGTCACTTGTACACTCTATCTAGGTCATCATTACAACATAAATCCTTAGGTCATCACTGTCATAGGTGTAAGTACCTCAAAATACAGATCAAGTCAAACTCAAGTTGTCAACTCACTGTTAATGTCTAGATATTATTATTATATCACAATAAGGTGAAAGTCAAACAACATATAATGAACACTGTGTCAATGACCATTTTTCATCATATTTCTAGCTATTTCATCTGAGTCACTGATAACTCTAGTTGTCACATCAATGATTACTAACACAAGGCCATGTCAAAGTCCAAAATGTTATTATGGTCAATATATTTATGTCAAATACTTGTATTCATCAAAGGTCTATGAAGTATGCACATACATAAGAGTTTCTTTCACATGTGCACATATACACTTCAAAGAATTACTTTACTCCATTGTTACAGGTCTTACAAAGTCACAATTTCAAGTCAATTTTTGTCTCAACTAACAATTGTTAACTTATTTTCAAATGGCAGTCATAACAGTTCTATCAATAAAGTTAGTTATATGTCAAGGACAATCACTTCAAACCACTACTTGAGAGTCCTTATGATGATTCCTGTAGGATAGTATTCAAAACTCTAACTGTTGTAATGATTAAATAGTCAGAACCTTAAGTATTGCAATCTAACAATCTCTGATACAAACTTGGTAATGGTTCCTAAGTAAACAAAAAAATACACAGGTTTGAAACTTGAGATATCATTAATTTTTATTATTGTAAGGTCGCATAAGGTAAGTGTTATGGCATGATGATCATTTGTCATTGTAGAGAGGTTTGCAACAAGATGCACATGATGTTTTTGGCTCAATAAATCAAATTCAAACTATCATCATAACAACTTAGAAATCAATCATTAGTTTAGTGCATTTGATCCTACCAAGGTAACTGTGAAGTCAATGATTGGCTTAGTGCATTTGTTTCTTGAAATTGTTCATTGATACAATAATATTACTTCCATTGTCTTACGGTGAGAATCAACGTCATATATTGACATTTTTAGGTCAAAAAAAAAACTTTCACTGCACCAACTAGAAGTAAAATGGTCCTATAACAATTCTAAGAAGTAAAAAACCTAAGGTCAGCCTTAAAGACCAGACCTAATGACAATCCTAAACGAACCTTAACAAATCCGAGATAAACATTACACCAAGTCTTTAAGTCACCGAAAAATTTGTCTATCTATATTCCAGTTCACTGTGTCAATTCATATGTTGTGTTATTTTAAGCCCAAAGATGAAATTCTTTTAAACAGGTTCCAAAATCCCAATTCAAAAAAAAATCTAATATCCCTCTCTTAGGATTTGTAGTCCACCTCAAGAGCCAAGATTATAATGTAGACTTATACCAACAAATATATAAATGAACCCAAGAAGATATTTCCAAAGAAGCTAGGTGAATTACTTGAGAAAAAAATATGCATAAGCCTTACCTTAAATACTCAACATTTTACTCAAGGTCAAGTATAAATTAAGAAAGTGTGAACAAGCAAGCAGCTGAGCAGCTTTCCCGATTGCAACAGAGCATGGAGGTTCTAAAGATAAGCCATGAAGTCAATATATAGGCCAAAAACATGCAACTCCAAGAATTGTAGCAAGCCATGGAAAGATATAAAGAAGTTCCTATTACCAAGGAATTCATTAAAGAGGCACTAGAACTGAATTCCCTCTTGATGAAATAGAAAGAGCACTTCTGCCAAAAGATGTCACACAATACTCCTTATCTGATCACTAGTAACCAGCTAACAAATAAGGTGATCAACCAGAGAACCGATTTTACTGATCTGAACACCAGAATCTCAGAGTTCATCAAATGGTGGGAAACCAAAGATGGAAGGAAAGCCAATCTGCCTAAGATTGAGGACACACACAAAGACATCCTTTTCACGGATTGGGACGTGAGAATCAAGCAAGTTGAGCTAGTAATGGCAAGGGAAGCTGGGGTATCAAAGAATATAATCAAGGTGGTGAACCACACTCTATTTATCACCAACCTAGTAAAGGAAGGCAATCTAAAAGAAATGTCTGATTTAGGTGCTTTGCATAAAAGATGGCAGAAAAAGGCAAAGACTCAAAGGGAAAAAATCACAAAATTGACCAAGATCTACTAGGATTTGTATTGGAAATACCTCTTCAAGCCGCACAGTCAAATCATGACCCTTAACAGCTCACTTCATTCGACTCAGCAGATGTTGCCACCTCTCACCGATGCAATTTTTGCAGGACAGTTCAGGACACATTTTGGGGCACATCCTCAACTCAAACCAATGACCGATATATGTGATTTGAAGGACAATCTGACAGACAACAAATCATCATCTTAGCCTCTGGTCATCAAGTTATTGTTTATTTTTAGAGTTAGTTAACTAGTTAGGAGGAAGGTTGTTTGAAACCTCCTCAATTTTTTGTATAATTTATTTTTCACATTAGTTAGAATAGTATTTATACCCTTCTCATGCATTTAGAGAAGGGTCCAAAATTTTATCAAAAACATTTGCAAAGAATGCACTTTTGTAAGTTTATGAATGCTCTGGTGAAATTATGGAACATGATCGTTTCTTTTAGATATCAGACTACTTTCCTTTGTTGATGCACTATTGCGTTCTTGGGAGATAATTTGATTTGAAGAAAGGAGTTGATCCATGTCATTAGTCAAATGAGAAGAACTTTGCACATATGGTACTATTATCTTGTATGATTGATTATGTTTTTGTTTAATTAGTGTGATATTTATCCTTTCTGTTAACGTTAATTGCACTATTGTATGATGCCTAGCTGAAATTGTTGATTTTCATATATAACTCATCATATATGCGATATATTTTATAAATTTCCTTGACTAACTATTTAGTCAAAGATATTATCTTTATACGTTATCATCTCTGTTTATGCGTGATTGATCTTTATTATCACATGTTCAGCAGATATCTTTGTAGATTGCATACAACACAAAATACCTGGGTTTATATTAGGATAAGTTAGTTTAGAGATTAGCATGATAGAATAGGTCATTTAGATTATCATTATTCTATTGCAATCACTCGTGAACCACCCACTCTCATCTTAAAACCCACAATGGGAAACTAGTCCCATTATCCCTAGTCGGAGCCACCACTTTAAATGGAAAAGGAGTTGTCTCAAGGTCCTGACCAGGTGGTTATCCCCCATGTTGGGGCATCATAATTCTGAGGCCACAAAAGGACACTGTTGTCACTTCAGGAAGCTCTCCTAGGTTGTAACTCGGAGATGCCTAGTAACATATAAATCTTCAATATTGTTCTCTGAACTGTTGGAATGGATGATGGTTTGGATCAAGTCCAATGATTGTTTCAACTCTATTTTCACTCAAGACATGCATGAACACACTTAGCTTTACAAGGCTTTAGACCACTAATGCTCAATAGTTTATATATTCAATGGATAGATGGAGAATACTGACTGTACCAGCAGATGCATACATAAACACATATGAATGGCTAGCTACAGGAAGTAAATGAAGATTGCAAATCTAATTTATCAACGCAGAAATAAGATGACAGTTATCTGGCATTAGACATAGAAGAGAACATGAATAACGTATTCAAGTGCAAGCTTAGAACAGAAGAGAAAATGGGAATTGAACATGTAACAACAAAAGAAGGTTATATTGCTGGAATGAAGATGAGAAGCTTAGAGGAGCAGAGTCTCCACAGTCTCCAAAAGTTGAACCCTTGTTACTCTAAACTTTCAAATATTTATAGGCCTTTACAATTCTCTCAAGCCTTCTGAGGCTCGAGAGGTCTTAATATATCCCCTCTATATTTAACGACTTGATGCCATGACTAGGCACACATGAGCTCGGGGGTTTCTTCTTCTAACAACAGAGTAACCGCATTCTGGTAATTGTTGCGCTGTCAGGGAGCTCGCTCATGCCAGTGATGCTCCATAATCACTTTTGTTGGTTTTGGCTGCATCGTGATGTGGTTTTTTTATCCCTCCGGCCTCTGTTTGGATGAGTGCATCAAGCCTTTGAAATCCTCTAAACGGCCGCTTTCTATTAACACAAAGAAATGTTGCAATACTGCAGAATTCCGCCAAAACACAGTTCATTTTAGACTTCAAAAGTCCTCAAATATGGTCTATTCCTCTATTGGGTCCGCCCTCAATCGCTATCGCAAGTTGCTTCGGCCTTGTTTCCAAGCTTCCCTTTGTATTTTGGAATACGTTAAAACTCGTGAAAATAACGTAAAAATGGCCTATGGCAGATCTGAAAAAGTATACAATGGCTTTAAGGAACCCTTTCAGGTCCGACTTATTGCATCGGCGCTTCATCCTTCACCTTTCGTTTAATAAACAAAAACTACGAAAATACATTAAAAATGGTGTTTGACGAATCTCAAAATCTATGCAATAATATTTATACAGCCATCGGGTCCAGCTAATTACACCTCTGTGAAACTCCGATGTGATATTGTGATGCGATTAGTTGCAATCACATATCGTTCATGCCCCGGGCCGATAAGCGCTCCTTGTATTTTCCGATAGCAATCCTGTGATGCAACGTGAGTTTTCGATCTGCACGCTTGATCGATGATCCACATTGCATCACTAATCGCCATCACAAGTTCCACACAACTGCGTTGATATCTGCCAATTGTGACTGCCAATTTCCACTGCCGATTGTGATCTGCCGATCAAATCTGGACCGTTGATCGGCCAGATCTTACGACTACTGTGCATTTCATTATTTATGCCTCTGATACTTAGTTTTTCACTGTTTCCTTGGTTTTTTGCCTCCCGATAGTGCTTTTCTGCCATTCTAAGGGTTCTTCTCCTGCGATGATTTTGATCTTTGGAACGATTTTACTGGCTTTTGAAGACTTAGAGAGCATATTTGGACCCATTTGGATCAGGACCCAATGTAATTATAGATGCGAGAGTAATATTTTGAAGTTTGGCTTATGGACAAAGCGGAGCAAGAGGAGATGTGGCCGTCAGAGCTGAAAAAGGAGACGTTTCTACTAAAAATAGCAGCACTGCACCTCAGGGGCTAACATTGGCTTCTTTTGGGGATGAAAGCCTCCCTGTGAGGTTCCAAGAACCATAGACCAATGCCTTTCCTATAAAACCAAAATCAAATATATCTCCTGGTGTTCCATTGGGCATGGAGTTTATTTTGCATAGAAAATAAAAACTGAAAAACATATTTACAATATCAAGGCTTTAAAGCCTTAAATGAAATAAAGTTTCAAAAACCACCCATTGACTAGGCCACCAAAAACATCTTCTCCTTCCAGACTCTGCAGAATAAAGGTATTGTTCTACTGAATTTGAGTGATGACAAATGGACCTGTCCATAAGGAGTCAAACTTACCATGATTACCTTTCTTTTCCTTCAATGCATCCCATTTGAGAACCTAGTCACCAACTTGGAAATTGTCCACTTTTGCCTTCCTGTCAAAGGTTTATTTGATCCTCTTCTGATGAATTCTAGACTTCTCAACCAGCTACTCTCTGATCTGTTGTAATTCAACCAGGTTATTGATTCTCCTTACCATGTCATTTGTTTCATCATGTTCTTCTTGAAAGAATTTGGCCACAGGGAGAATCAACTGATAGGAAAAACAACATCAGTGCCATAAACTAGCTTAAATGGAGAATTTCCTATGGACTTATTATTGGTAACTCTATCAGCCCACAGTGCAAACTTCAACTTGGAATCCCAGCTCTTTTTTTTGTCCTACAACAATTTTTTGATTATCCTTACAAGACTCTTGTTAGATGATTCTTCCAGGCCATTGCCTTGAGGATAATATGAGGTAGAATGCACCAATTGAATACCAATGGATTCATTCATGTCCACCAATTCTTTTGCCTTGAAAGCTGCTGCATTATCAGTGACTAGTTTGGTTGGGCAACCAAATATAGTGAAAATATTCTCATTCAAGAACTTTATGACAACTTGATGATTAGCATTCTTAGTGGGTATAGCCTCAATCCACTTGGTGAAATAATCATTGGATACTAAGATCCATTTGTGCTGGCCACTGGAATGTGGGTTGATCTCACCTATAAAGTCCAAGCCCCACTACTGGAAGGGACCATTGGTGTATACTGGCTTCAAGGGAAGAGATTTTCGTTGTTGTCTTCCTGAAAACCTCTGACATTTGTCACAAGACCACACATCAGAGAATAGAGTAAGCCAATAATACCCAGCTCTCAGGATCCTGTGGGCTGTGGTTTTCCATTAATGATGCCCTCCACAAATTCTAGAATGGAACCGGTGCATGACTTCCACATATTGTCCTTTATCTAGACATTTCAAGAGGATTCCTGATGGGTCTCTCCAATAAATCAGGTTTTTATTAATGCAGAATTTGGTTGATCTAAGATTAATGGCCCAGGCTTGACTTGAGCTAAGCCCTGGAGGGACTTCTAGCTTCTGAAAAAATGAACTATGTTGGAATACCATTCACAGGTGGCTAGATTTTCGGCCAAAGACTGATTATGCTTTTGCTCTTCTGCTGCTTCCTCTGTCTGCTCATCACCTGAATTTGAACCCATGTAATTGATGTCTAAAAAATTGAAATTTTCCTCAGCCATAAGTTTAGCCAAGCCCTGACCTTTGACAAGCTTGGTGGGCTTCACCTCTATGTTGAACTCTATGAATTTTGCAATCCATTCAGCTCTCTTTCCATCAATATTTGGCTAAGCTAGAACATCTTTTACTGAGGCCGAAGGTACATATGAAATCACTTTGGAATGCAGGATATAAATTCTGAATGCCTTTAAAGATTTTGTGAGAGCATAAGTGTGTTTTTCAATAAGGTCATACCTTAGTTCAGCATCCCTCAGAGTTTTGTTGAAAAAGGCCACAGGGTGCTCTATGCCTTCATCATTTTTTTGCAACAGAACAGCTGCAAGTGTATCATAAGAGGCAAAAGAGAAGATATAAAACTCCTTGGTGTAATCTGGGCTGATTAGAGTGGGAGCTTCCATGATAGCTTGTTTGATGGCTTCAAAAGAGCTTCTTGCAGGCATCTGTCCATTTTATTTCTGATCCTTTCTTCAGCATGGAAGTGATGTGCTTCACTAGTTCTGCAAAGTTTGGAATAAACCCCCTGACAAATTTGATCTTACCCAGGAAAGATTGAATGTCCCTTTTTGATCTTTGGATAGACAACGTCTGAATTGATTGAACTCTTTCTAGATCAATCTTCACACCTTCAGCAGAAACAATATGTCCCAGAAGTTTGCCTTCTTCTAGGGCAAATTGTGACTTCTTTGGGTTCACAAAAATTCCAAACTGTTGGCACTTTAGAAACACCTTCTTCAAATGTTGAAAATGGTCCTTGTGAGTGCTGGAAAAGATTGTTATGTCATTAATGTAAATAAGGACAAACTTGTCCTTCTATCCCACAAAGGCTATGTCCATGGCCCTCTAAAAAGTAGCCCCACCATTCATCAATCCAAAAGGCATCTTGGAGTACATGAAAGTGCCCCAAGGAGTAGTGAAGGTGGTATTTTCCTAATCTTCTGGATGTACAACAACTTGATTGTAACCTGAAAATCCATCTAAGAAAGACATGACTCTAGCCCCTGAAACCTTTTGCAGCAAGTGTTCCATCTTAGGCAAAGGGTAGTTGTCTTTTTTAGAGCATTTGTTCAGATTCTTGAAGTCAACACAAAGCCTGATTTCTCCATTCTTCTTTCTTACTACCACAAGGTTAGCTATCCACTTTGAATAACTTAGGGGAACTATGATCTTGGCATCCAAAAACTTCTTGATTTCTTTCTCAATCAAAGGAAATAAGAGAGGGCTGATAGGTCTTAATTTCTGCTTAAAAGGGATCGTGTTCTTCTCTAGCGGAATCTTATGCTAAATGATGATGGTGTCATAGGTCTTAAGATCACTATATTTCCAAGCAAAAATATCAGCAAATTGTTTCATCAGGGTGCAATACTCGGAACTCTGGGCAGAAGACAAGTGAGTGCACATATTTATGTATTTTGGATGGGTTAGACGCCCTACATTATGTTTATGAACAACAGACTCATTTTCTTTTTTGGCAGGTTTATAAGGTACATCATTATGATAAAAAAACTTCTCTAGGGGCACCAATCCTTTGGGTATATGGTTACCAGGCAATTGGACAATGCTTTCGCGACCAATCTCGTCCTTTAGCTTGGACTGGTTGCATTATTCCATGGTTTCGTTTTCTTGGTCGATGTGCATTTTAGAAAATTCATCAACGACTTGTAAAAACCTATTAATTTCATCATCATCTTCAAAAACTTTCCAGTATTTGACATTGTCAGGCAGAGATGGTCTATATTTCACCTAAACTTCATAAGTCAATTTAGGAGGAAAAGGAGGAATAAATGTGCTAGCAGACACAGCAAGGGAATCAACAAGATGGTTCTTCATTCTTGGGATGTAATAAATGTTGAAAATATTAAAAGAGTCCTTAAGCTTCCATACCTCATCTCTGTATGCTTTCAGCCTTGGATGCTTTGCTTGGAAATTTTTGTTGACCTACTGAATGATAAGGTCTACGTCTCCAAACACTTTCAGACCTTTGATGCCCATTTCTTTAGCAGCGTTTAAGCCCAATATCAGGGCTCTATACTCTGCTATGTTATTTGTGACCTGAAAAGTTAATTTGAAAGATAAATGAATGCATTCCTGTGTGGGGGACACAAGGACTACACCTGCCCCTGCAACTTCCTTAGAGCAAGCTCCATCAAAGAACATGTCCCAAATTTGTGGGCCTTCTTTCTCTGCAATATGGCAAACTGGTTTCTTAAGCTGCGTGGAGGCCAACTAGGATTCTTCAATCTGAAGAATACAAGCTCAAAAATCAGTGTCGACAGCATAGATGGGATGATTAGTGGGATTCCTTTCATCACTGATTATATAAGCCAACTGAGCTTCTTTGTACAATCTCCTACTCTCACCTCCAAAAACTAGGATAGTAGCATAAGACAGATCATTTTGTAATGTTCCACCTAATCTCTTGATCCAACCTCTGGATAGAAACATGCCAAACTTGGGGGGTACATCTGCTACCACAATATCCATCATCATGCTCTTCATGGGAAGCTGAGACAAGGTGATGGCTATGTCTTTGATTAATCCCAAACATTTTACTTTTCTAGAGTCAAAAGAAAACAGGTCATGATAAGTCTTGGTAATGGCAAGACCCAATTCATCCATGACAACCTTGGCCATTAGATTATGGCTGGCTCCTGTGTCCAAAAGGCAGTTATGAAGGATTTTTTCATGAATAGTCAGTGAGACATAGAATGATGGGGAGTTGTCTTCACAATTTTCAATCTTTGGGCTGAGAATAACAACTGGTTTGTCATCTTGCAGATTTACATAGTCAATGGAGGCTTGGATGGCTTTATGCTCAAGGGTCTCGAGGATGGATCTTTTGAAGGACTCATTCTTCACTAGTTCAATCAGAGGTATAGGTATTCTTAGCTTCTGAATTTTTGATTGAAAACTGAAAGGAGAAGGAGACTTGTCAAGGCATCTTACCTTGTGAGCTGGAGCTTTGAGGATGATGGAATAAACTGCCAGTCGTTTATGCTTATTATCTTGTTGTATTGCAGGGACATCAGCTCTTTGAACAAGAGTTTCCTTGGCATTATTAATCTTCGACCTCAGATTATATCTGTGCTAATATTCAGTTTGTAGAATAGCTTCACCATCCCATTCTTGGTTGATCTGGTCATTGAATAATGACTTTTCATAGGCAGCTGAGGTCAAAAAGGAGGCACTGCCTTTGTCTTCTAGAGAATGGATCTCATCATCTTCTTCAAACTACTCTTCTTCCATGACTACATTTTAGAAAGGGGTCTTCACCCTTTGATATTCATTGGCATCTTTGCTTCTTTGCAAAATCTGCAACTGCTCATTAGCTCTTCTATATGGATTTGGATTTTGATTTGGATTTCTAGGAGCAAAGGTATTAGGAACTCTTCCTTTCCCAGGGTGTTGCTCAACCTTTAATTTGGAGATTTCAGAGGCCAATGAATCTATCATCTTGGTCATTTTATCAATATTGGGATCTGAAGATGATGAAGGTTCGTCTCTCCATCTCCTTCTATCAACATTTCCCTTGAGCTTCTCTGCAGCCATGATGTTTGATTCTACTTCCAAGGTTGCATCCTGCATATCAGTGAAAGTAGCACATCGCCTCTCCCTCAACAGTAGAGAGAAGTCAAAATCAAAGGCACTGGCATAGGTGAGTTTAGCAGAGGTAGTGGTGGGTTTTGCTTTAGCTAGTATCTTGATATACATGTAGTTAAACCTCTTAGTAAAATCAAACAACAACTCACCATTTTCCCTCTTTAAGTTCCCAAACTCGGTGTTGTAGTAGAGTAGATATTTCTTATCCCCCCAATGCTTTAGGAATGCATCATCTAAAGGCTCAGTATCTACTATAGATCTTGGGGTCAATTCTCTGAATCACTTTCTAGCCTCTCCATCTAGGCTTTGGACAAAGACTCTCATCCACACATCATCTTCACTAATGTCCAGGTTATCAGCATAGCTATAGAATGATTCAAGATGTTCTTCAGCTGTAACACCTTCAATCCTAGTGAACTTAGGCCTATACTTCTGATATTCTCTAGTAGGCATGGAATTCAAAGGAGTGGGCAGTACTAGAGGCCCATACCTAGCAGCTATGATTCTTTCCATTTCGGTAGGTGCTTGTGGACCTGCCATAGCTATGGTGGCTATAAGGGTACTGGAAGTCTGAATGACAGAGGGTTGAGAGGTGACTGATAGGAATAGAGGAGTCTGATGGATAGGAGGTGATGTTTCCTTTGGGCTTACAAAAAAAGGAGAACCTAAAGAATAAGGAGCTTTATGAATCTCAGAGATTTTTTCTTCACTGCTAGTATTAGATGCTATACTCTCAAAATATATTTGTTCTATTACATGATTTTCTTGAAGAGATATAGAATATTGTTTAGAGCTACCTGAACTTGATGCTCCTTTTTGCAATGCCTTTCTTTCTTTGATGATTTTTTCAGGGTCAGATACGGGTTCAGCTTGTGGCTTCTAAGGATTTCTCTGAGTATGCCTCACAAACTGAGTTAGAACTATGAAATGGAGTTGTCAAGAGGTTCATCCTCCAGTAGAGTCGCCAGATAGATGATTACAACCGAAAAAGTGCCTAGACTTTGTCTATCATCAAAGTTGGATCTGTGTTGTCTCCCAGGGAAGCTGAGCTTTAGTCTCCTCTCCCCGGAAATGGTGCCATTTATGTTATCAATCCAGGAAGCTCTCTTAGGTTGTAACTTGGAGATGCCTGTTAACATATAAATCTTCAATATTGTTCTCTAAACTATTGGAATGGGTGATGGTTTGGATCAAGTCAGATGACTGTTTCAACTCTATTTTCACTCAATACATGCATGAACACACTCAGCTTTACAAGGCTTTAGACCACTAATGCTCAATAGTTTATAGATTCAATGGATAGATGGAGAATACTGACTGTACTAGGAGATGCATACATAAACACATATGAATGGCTAGCTACAAGAAGTAAATGAAGATTGCAAATCTAATTTATCAACGCAGAGATAAGATGACAGTTATCTGGCATTAGACACATAAGAGAACATGAATAACCTATCCATGTGCAAGCTTAGAACATAAGAGAAAATGGGAATTGAACATGTAACAACAAAAGAAGCTTATATTGTTGGAATGAAGATGAGAAGATTAGAGGAGCAGAGTCTCCACAGTCTTCAAAAGTTGAACCCTTGTTACTCTGAACTTTCAAATATTTATAGGCATTTACAATGCTCTCGAGCCTTCTGAGGCTCGAGAGGTATTAATCTAACCCCTTTGTCTTTAACGACTTGATGCCATGACTAGGCACATATGAGCTCGAGGGTTTCTTCTTCTAACAACAGAGTAACCAAATTCTGGTAATTTGTTGCACTGTCAGGGAGCTTGCTCGTGCCAGCGATGCTCCATGATCACTTTTGCTGGTTTTGGATGCATCGTGCTATGGCTTTTTATCCCTCTGGCCTCTGTCTCCCATCCTATGTCTAGATGAGTGCATCGGACCTTTGAAATCCTCTAAACGGCCGCTTTCTGTTAACATAGAGAAATGTTGCAATACTGTGAATTTTCGCCAAAACATAGTTCATTTCAGACTTCAAAAGTCCTCAAATATGGTATATTCCTCTATCGGGTCCGCCCTCAATCACTATCGCAAGTCGCTTCAGCCTTGTTTCCAAGCTTCCCTTTGTATTTTGGAATACGTTAAAAATCTTGAAAATAACGTAAAAAATGGCCTATGGTGAATCTAAAAAAGTATACAATGGCTTTAAGGAACCCTTTTGGGTCTGGCTTATTGCATCGGTGCTTCATCCTTCGCCTTTGGTTTAAAAAACGAAAACTGCGAAAATACATTAAAAATGGTGTTTGACAAATCTCAAAATCTATGCAATAATATTTATACAGCCATCAGGTCCAGCTAATCACACCTCTGTGAAACTCTGATGCGATTAGTCACAATCGCATATCGCTCATGCCCCGACCTGATAAGCACTCCTTGTATTTTCCGATAGCAATCCTGCAATGCAACGTGGGTCGTCGATCTGCGCACTTGATTGACGGTCCACATTGCATTGTCGATCGCCATCGCAATTTCCACACATCTACGCCGATATCCGCCGATTGCAATCTGCCGATGAAATTTGGACTATTGATCAGCCAAATCCGACGGCTGCTGTGCATTTCACTGTTTATGCCTCCGATACTTAGTTTTTTCACTGTTTCCTTGGGTTTTTGCCTCCTGATAGTGCTTTTCTGCCATTCTAAGGGTTCTTCTCCTGTGATGGTTTTGATCTTTGGCATGATTTTACTGGATTTTAAAGACTTAGAGAGCATATTTGGACCCATTTGGATGAAGACACGATGCAATTATAGATGAGAGAGTAATATTTTAAAGTTTGGCTTATGGCCAAAGTGGAGTAAGAGGATATGTGGCCGTCAGAGCTGAAACAGGGGACATTTCCGCTAAAAATAGCAGCACTACAGCTCAGGGGCTAACAGACACTACCAAGTCTTTAATGAGGCCAAGACATTTCACTCTACCCGAATCAAAAGAATAGAGGTCATGATAAGGTCAGGTGATACTCAGTCCTAGTTTGTCCATGATGACTTTGGGCATAAGATTATATGAGGCACCGAAATCTAGCATGGTGTTATGGAGGATAAAGTCATGAATTTTGAGACTGAGATAAAAAAGGTGGAATTTCACTATCTTTAGGACTTCCTTCTAAGGCTGGACCAAAACGGATTGTCAATATCTGACATATGGTCAATCTTAAGCATTTTTGCAGTTTGAAATTTATATTTTTCATTCTTCACTAATTCAGTGAGAGGAATTGAAACTTTTAACTTAGCAATTTCATTTTCCAAACTAAAAAGATTAGTTTGATTTTCTACCTCCTTTGCAGAGATATCCTTCTTTTCAATCTTCCCTTTAGCTTGAGATTCTTTCTTGTGAATTTCACTTTGAAACTCCTTGTCCTTTCTCACATTGCTGGTAGATGCCTCATTTGTTTTATCCCGACTTAGTATGCCAACTTCTTTTTCTTTATTCTAATTTGGAGGAGCTGCTTCTTTGCTTGGTGTGTCTTTCTACAGATTTTGCCTCTTTTGGTTCAATGTAATAGGTACATTTATGTTCCTCAAGTTTTACTTCTTTTGAAAATGACTAAGAGCATTCTGATATCCTCCTTGGTATTCTTCAGTTTGAACAACCCATAGATCATCACTTTCAAGTACAAGTTGTTGATCACTTGGTATGAAATAATCTTCAAAAAACTGATCTTCTTTTGTCAGAAAGGTAGGCGACCCATCTTCTTCAAATAAGTGATTTGCTTCCACAATCTCTTCTTCATCTTATTCCTGGCCTTTAGTATAATTTTGCTGAAATGAAACTCTTACTTATCCTTGAGGATATTGATTTCACTGCTCTTTTTGTCTATTTCTAAACTGTTGTTGTTGCTGGCCACGAAAGTTTGGATTCCTCACTGAAGGATCCACTTGTCGATTGGTTATGGATATTCTATCCATCATTCTCTCCATGGTTTTGATCAGAGTTTCAAGATTTACACCTGAGGATGATGAAGGTTCTTCTTTAAAAACAAATTTCTTCTTACTCCTCTCAGGCTTTGATTTAGACTTCTTGATGAGCAAATTGGCTTCAACACTTACTGTGTTTCATTGCATTTCTTCAATAGTTGCAGGTCTCTCTCTCTGAGCTGATATGCGATGTCTGGGTCAAAGGAATTGGGAAAATGGAGAAGTGATAGACCAGGTGGAGGCTTCATATCATCAGGAATAGAATTGTATACCAAATTGAATCTTGCTGTAAATTCTTGGACTGTCTCGTTTGCATTTCCTTTCATTGAGTTATACTCATCCAATATCTGCAATGGATTCTTCTTCTCTTTCCAAAAAGCTAGGAACAACTCAATCAACCTCTATGAGTTATTTACAAAATTAGCAGCTAGGCTACGAAGCCACTTCTTCACATCTCCTAAAAAGCTTTGAGCTATGATTCTCATCTTAGCATCATCTTCATCAATTTCTTCTAGATCAATAACATCTATCAATTTGTCAACATGATGCTGAGTTGTGATTTCTGAATTCCCATCAAATAGAGGAAGTCTTTGACCATAGTTATGAGGTAAAGCAATGATCCAAAATGGATCCTAGAAACCCTCTAAGTCTTCAAAAATGAAAAACTATCGCAAAGGATGAACCTTAAAAAATGGCGGAAAACAATATTGGGAGAGAAAAAAACATGAAGAAAATGATGAAAACAGAGTTATCGGTGGCTTAAACAACTTTGCACAGGAGTCGTTGGATCTGGCCTATCAACGGTCCAGATCCGATCAGCATATCGCAATCGGCGGTGGCAAGCAAAGGTTATCGGAGGTGGCCCTATCAACGTTGCAACAACGATTAGCACGAGTCAACGAGGACCATCAATCAAGTGCGCAGATCGATGACCCAGGTTAACTCGCGATATCACATCGATAAAACACAAAGGGAAAGGCTTACGGAGGATCGAATACAATGTGACATGTGATTGCGATATATCCCATCGCATTATCGCATCGGAGCAATATAAAGGAGCGGGGTTGATACACTTGCGACTTGTGATAGCTAGACCTGACGGAGATTATGGATGAAATTTAATATAATTTGAGTTCCAGAAAAAGGGCTTTTTCTATGTAAAATCGCATTTTCGTTAAATAAATGAAAAACAAAGGAAATGCAAATTGGGCGATAAAATGGACCCAAAAGGGTTTTTATATGCAGCGATATGTGTTTTGAGTTCCGAAGCGAGTGGGATTTCGGGTGGGCCCAAGTGCCGGAGAAAGAAAACCACCCTTTTCGGGTGGGTAATTTCTGTGCGCATAAACCACCTAAAATCAATAATAACCGTTGATCAATGATCACTTGTGATAGTGCCTAAAGATAGATCCGAAAGGATTATAGGGTGAAATTGATAATATTTCAGATCCGATAAAAGGCGTTTGGGCATATTTTTACATGTTTTTGTGTATTTCTTTGTGTAAATAGAGAATGACTATTTTGGAAATTTCAAAGGTGTCGATGGTCCATTTTGTTACAAAACAGGTGGCCACCATACCCAAAGACATTTAACAGTGATTGTTTAATGCTTAGAGGGAATTTGAGCAGACAGAGGCTGGGAGCTAGAAAGCCCAGAAGAGGAAATGAACAGACAACGCCGATTGGCTTAAAAGCCACTGAATGATAGAGACAGAGGAAGCAGTGCTGAGATAGAGCAAAGACAGAGACAGAGAGTGAGAGGGAGAGTATATGTACTCAGAGAGGCTTGAGGGATTCAAGCAAACTCCTGCTATTTTGTATCTATTATGTTGAGACTCAAATTGAGCTCACTTTTGTAAAACTCTGCTCTTGAAGACATAATAGAGAGGTCACCACTGAAGGCTGGACTAGGAGACGTAGCCGATGAGTTTTGGGTGAACTCCATATTAAACTTGTTGTGTTATGTGTGTTTGTCTATTAGGTTTCTCTAACTACTCATTGTCTATATTATTCACAATCTTATCGATCCGTTGCATTAAGTAATCTAGGCAAATCCATGCACATGAGTCTATAATACCTTAATATTAGTCTAAGATCTCATTTTCCGATCAAGCAACAAGTTGAGCAGGTAGTATGAGAGGCGCAAATTGTGCCATGACTGCTGGAGGCTGTGGAGGTACTACAATGGGCTATGTAGGTAAAGATGATGATATTGATGGAGGTGGTGGAAGAAAGGATGGGATGGCTGAGGTACTTGGAGATGTAATAGAGTTACTTGGAGGTGTAGTGGATGTATTTGGAGGTGTAGTGGAGGATGAGATAATAGTTAATTATTCAAGATGATACTGAATGTAGGTTTTTTCAGTAGTGATTTGGAGCTGGTCAGCAAGACTTTGAAGTTTGTCAAAATTCAACCACAACTCATGATCAACTCTAGCAGATAGAGATTCTAAAGAACGAGAATGAGATTCAAATTGAAGAGGTTCAAATATTACATTAGAAATGCAAGACTCATATTTTGACCTTGAAAGAGACAACTCTAACTGAGTATCAAAAGGAAGTTGCTCAAAAGAAAACATATTTCTAGGTAGAGAAGTTGTTTTTCTAATTTTTTGAACTGCACTTTTAGTGATAGGTAATTTAAGTTTTCTTAGCAGTTTTTCAAGATCTTCAATAATAAAACGTGGATTTGGGTCAAGATTTAACCTGGTATATATTTTAGAAACCAAAATTTCGTCTCACCTTAATATTGATGAAATTTGTAAAATCAACCTATGTTTGGATATTGGAAACTGTCAATTACATAATCAATTCTCTTGAAAGCTCTAAAATATATCCCAAGAATGATTTATTAGTCATTTCCCCGGCAACGACGCCAAAAATGTTAGCCTCTACAATTTTCTAGGTTGAGGAGGAGATCAAAAGAGATAACCTTGAATCACTTTCAGCTCAGAAGCTAGCCCTACTGAGCCAGAGAGGTATCTCCCAAAGTTTTTATCAATGACTAGCTTTAAAGATAAATGTTTTTAGGCTAGATATGCAAGTTTGTTTGTGTATTTGTGAATTTGAGATTTTAAGGTTTGTCGGACTAGGGTTTAGAGAAAGTGATTAGGTCCAAGCTTTAGGAATGCAAAGACAAGTATAGAAAGGAGATAGGTATCAGTAGGCTATGGTATACTTGAAATTTTGTTAGTGTAGTATAGATTAGAAAGTTTTGAAGAGACTAATGAGCATATGTAAGTATGGGTTCATTAGCTTTAGAAGAAATAAACACAACTATGAACACCACATAAACAAAGCTTGAAATCAAGAATCATGTCTATTTAACTCCAAGGTAATTCATAGAAAGAAGACAAAGCATGTGAATAAAGATGATTTATCCATTAGAAACTGATAGAAAGAGTAAACAAACACCATAGACTCACAGAACTAGAGTTCCTGAAAAATAGTTGCAACTGCTCCTATATTAGTTGAAAAGATCATAAGATACAAGCCTCCTCCACAAAAGTCCAACCCCTCTCTGAAAGAGAAATGATACATATTTACTCCATTAGACCAATTCCCCACCTTCAAGAGTTGAATTCCTAGGTGGTGGAACTGATTCCAAGATTCTCTCAACCAACAGGTGAGAGTGAGAAGGTTAAACACAAACACTTATTGGAGACTTTGTTTTGGATTTTTCTTCCTTAATGAGGCCTATTAAACATCAAAAAACACCTATCATGTGCATTTATTCATGCTTACATCATCTAACCTTGAACCAAGTTCAATTACATCAAGAGTTTTGACTTTGACCAAGTCAAACGGAAAACTAGGAAATTTACATAGTGAAATTTTAAATAAAAAACACAGGAAATTGCAGAAGCGCGCGCTGACTTTGAGCCCACTTTAAGGTGCCTTCCTGAGGAACATTCAACTATATTTTCAAGTCTAGTTTCTATAACACCTTGAATATTTTAAAATTACCCATGGTGAGGCCTTCAAAAATTCAGTCTCCCAAGGTCACTCCAGAAGCGTAGCGAATATCAAAAAGAGGTCCAGAAAGTTGATTTTTAACCACTTTTTCCCCTTTTTCTCAAAATTTACGCCCTCTCTGGAAAACTTGAAGAAATGGGTTTTGAGAGGACAACAAGAGCTTTCCAAAAATGCAAGCCATTTCTGATTTGAGTGCCCGAGGGAAAAGCGCAACGCCCCGAAGGAAAAAGCGCAGTGCCTCATGGATGCTTCAGCAAGCATATCTAAGTTACCTCTCTCATTTTGGTCCTTTAGGGCTTCTTTGAGCTTGTTTTCCAACTGTTTGACCTTGATATTGAAAATCATATTCTTGGCCTGGTACTGATGTGCCATATGCCTTAGTAGCTGGTTGTCTCTACTGGCCTTGTACAGAAGCTTCTCCAAGTGGTCATTTACCTTGTCTAGCCAATATTCCCCATCTTCATTGACCTCTAAGGAAATTATGTCTTCTAACTCTAGTTCCTCATCCAACAAGACGTGTTTTTTCTCCTCTTTCAATTCTTTCTTAAGCCCTTTGGTTCTTGGCCTCTTTTTCTTACCTTGTCCTTCAGTTCCTTCAGGCTCATTGATTTCCAAGACTTCTTTGCCCTTACCTGCTTGCTACAATAGTTTAGCTTGCTCCTTTTCCATGATAAGTTGCTTTGCCTTTAACTGACTGCTTTCTTGTTCTAAGAATGAAATGACAAGCCTTGCCCTTACCATGTTGTCCATGAGTTCTCTGATCTGAGAGTCTTTGTCTTTGATAATCTGATGCATGCTTGAGGGCTCATTTTATGCTTCTAAGTCTACTAACTCAAACTCATGCTCAACCAAATCTTTATCCTACATCGATGACCCCTATTTTGCTAATATAGAAGGCTTGGCCGCTTTCTCACCATGAGAAGTAAACACAAGCCTTTTTCCTCTTTTGTACATCCTAGTCAACTCAGGTATAGCTGCTTTAGGAATCTCCACTGATTTTCTTGAGGACCCAACCTTCATTTTCTGTGTTGGCATGCTTGAATGCTAAACTGAAACATTGGATTCATGCCATTTAAATGTTGCCTCCAAGAAAGAATCCCATGTCATGTTCTTATCTGCAAGTTGATGGAGTACTACAGTCTTGATCAAACTATGATGAAAGAGACTAGGATAGTGTTCTTTGTTTTTCACGTGTACCTTCTTTGACATCTTGGAAAGGCTCCTACATAGATAGTTGCACATGTTTAGAGGTTTCTGAGCTGTAAAGTGTATTAGAAGCCGGATGTGATAGACATATAGTTTAGACAAACTTCCTTCACATGTGAATAATTTCATGACAACTTTCATCAATGGAGCATATTTCTCCAACATGTCTCTAAATGGTATGAGATGTGTATGAGTCTCCTTGTATGGTGTTTTCAAGAAGGACCTATAATGTACAAGGTCTAAGTTCATCCCCTTAAACCAATATTCACCATGATATGGTATGTGTTTGTTACCTATATCAATAGGTTTCATATTTCATGATTGGCTATAAAAGGTCCAAATATGCTCTGCTTTGATGATGCAAATATCCCATATTTCCATAAAGAGACAAGGTGTGTCTACATCTTGATAGAGACTCAATTTTGATGGATGGTCCAACAGCCTAATATGGATCATGCCATGTTTAAATTTCCTGTTGTAGAATAGAGAAAGAAGTCTGTCCAAACTGTTTAATCTTGGCAGACAAGTAGTACAAGTAGAGAAGAAAGGTTCCCAACAGTTTAATCTGGGACCCTAGAAGAAATAAGGGTAGAATTTGATAGAAAATCAAAGGAAAAAGCCAGGGAAAAGAAAAGGCACACAAAGGGTCTGCAAGTCCAAGTGCACCCTCCAAGAAGAAAAAATGCTAGACAAAGTAGCTGGGTAGGTAGATGGGGTTGCAGAAGTGATATTCAGTTCAAAAATTTGACTTTGATCGTCAAAATGAGAGAAGAAAAACAAATGATTATGTCTAACCTCCCTTCCTTCCCTTTTCCCATTTGTTACTAACATCCCCTCATGAGTTAAAATGCAGGGAAAGATTTATGGTTGCATGGAGGTCCTTTATCCTTTAAAAAGCCACATTTCCTATGTAAAAATCTTTTCATTTTGATCTACTCTCTAAACTAAGTATGCTTCAAACAAACTCAGTGACATCCCCCCTCACTTACCCTCTTCATCCATATTAACCTCTAATTCTACTATGTAACTCCCCTATCTTACCCTTCCCCTACTAGTATTAACACCATGGTGTATAAACCCCAAAGTTTGTATAAATACCCCTCCCCTTAGCATTATAGCCATATGGTCTTTTAAAAAGGGGATCGAAATGACACCTGGTCACTTTGATGAACCTCCTTGTCATCTCTCTTCCCATTCCAAGTCATTTCACTCATTAAGCCTTCATTTGCAAAGAAAGACCCTACAAAACCCCTCCTACCCATAACCCCTTTTGAAATTGTGAGAAAACCCGAAAAAACCCATAAAAACCCACTATCCTAAGGTTGCCGCCCGAAATATTTTAAATGCATATTTTAATTGGCCGGCGGGTCCCTTGCCAACCTGCACGACCCGTCGGAGGACCCGCCAGCCGTCCGATCTCCGCCGCCCAGATCTTACGGTGGGCGGTCAATCTCACTCCCTGAACTGCCGACCTTTAGCGTCCCGGGAAAGTGGTTTTGGGCCCCGTACAGGGACGCGTGGCGGGCGCTGGGGTTGTTCGGAGCCCCCTCCCCGATACTGCCTTAGCCCCAAAGGTGGTGTGGGGAACCCGCTTACCACCATCCCGGTTACCACCCTCCCTCCTACGTCACGCTCACATCATCCTGACGTCACCTCACCTCTGCCCGCCCCCGCGTCCCGTGGCCCTCCACGCAGCCCTGCCACCGCATCGACCCGCCACCATGTCCTGCCACCCTGGCTCACACCTCAGCGCCACGTCACTTCCGTACCTGGGCCCCACCATGATGTCATGCCGACGTCATCGGCGGAAAAGCACCAAATGCGCACTTTTTCCAAAATTCAACGTTATAAACGACCAAATGAGCCGTTTTAAGTCATTTTCATGCGTAAAAGAAGGAGCCGTTGTCAACCAGCTGCCGTGAAATTTGTCCTCCAGCCAACAAATTCAAGATTACAACCGTTGCAAGTCCACAATTCAACGGCATTAAGCCTTCACAGCCCGGCTCGCAAGCGTCCAAGCTACTTTTTCAAGGTATTTAGCCAGTTTCCTACTTCGCCCATGCATTTCAATTCTCTGTAAAAAATTCACCATTAAAGACTGCTAAACTCCTGAATTCAGCTCTGCCTGTTACCCAAAGTAAACCCAAGTAACCTGCACCACCCCTAAACCCCAATTCAACAGAGGAGTGCTCGTTCCACGGGCTAAAAACCCAAAGATTGCCCCCGAGGTGCTCGGCATTGTTCCCTTTTGCCAAGTACAGGCCACCTGCATTCATACCAGAGAAACCTCACTGTCTCTGCAGCTTGTCATTAGCAACTCACATCCCTGTGAATTTCGCAGCAAACTACAAAAGTCAGCTTGCATTTTCCGCTAAAAAAGGACACCAGACTGTGTTTACAATTGACCTGCTGCTAAAAATCTTTAAGGACTTGTCAAACCATTACCTCTACCTGTACAGATTAGCTTATATCATGGCATCTCCTGAAACCTCATCCATCAGTGTGGTCTCACAAAGTCAAACAAATAAGGAGCTGGAGGCCTTGCCATTAGTTGACAAGGATAGTCTCAGTGGAGACTTTGAAGGAAACAGGGACTTCTTGCAGACCTTCAGTCGACTGAGGGAAGACTATAAGGATGGGCATGGTACACATGGGATTTGGGAGTCAAACCTACCCTATTACTATCTCCCAGCTGTGAATGTTTTCCCTGAAATCATTCACCTCTGTGCTGAACACTATGATGCCCAGCACAAAGCTGTCAGCACCCCATCAGGGAGGATCCTCTTTTACATAAATGTTGAGTCCATAAACAAGATGTTACAGTTTGATCAGACAGAGTTTCAGATCCCATTCTCCATGAATTATTTGCTGGAAGCTGGTGACAAGATGAACAGTGAAGAGCTGCAAAAGGTCATCAGGACCTTCATGAGACCTGAGTGCCAGACTACAGAGCCACCTCCTTATCTGAATGAACATTTCAATGATGTAGGCAGGCTGTTACTAGACATGATAGCCTATGTGTTGGGATACCAAAACAGTGAGCATGTGGATAGAGCCATGCTAGTGTTGCTGTCTGTTTACAGCCCATACCAACCCCCTGCCCAAAAGTATAACTTTGCTAAGTTCATAGCCAATAAAATTCATGATCAGTTGACCAAAGTGGACAGACAGGGGGTCTTCAGATACCCAGCTTACATTTACCATCTGTTCATGTTTTATCATTCTGACGCCTTCCCATGCTACATCAGAAGGCTGGATCATACTGGGGAGAGAAGATATGTTATCTTCTGGACCTCAATTTATCACAAGGTCACAAATTCACCCTATACCTACTGTGAATTTGTTGACTAGTTTGTCTACACAATCTCTTGCATGTTGATGAAGTCCCCTCCTCCCAGGATATCTAATGAGATAAAGAAAGCTCTGCAGCTTTCTAAGAATAATAAAATAGGTGATTGGTACCTATATGAACACCATACTGTATTCAGGGTCTATGGATGTGAGCTCTGTCCATACAGGCTCCCCAAATACGTACCTATGAGGTTGTTTGCCTTGGAGTATTACAGGAAATTAATTCAGTCAGACATCACCCACTTCCACAGCTCCAAGAAAGAGGCCCACCTTAATTTCAAAAATGAAATGGGCCCATTCATCATGAACAAGAAGGAAGGATGGGAAGCTGCAGACTTGATCCTTAAGGACAATTACAAGCTGTCCTATAGTTTTCGATGGGTCCCTTATGACCCTCAAGGTTTCATCTCTGCTAGAAGAAATAAGTATAGGCTCCTAGCTATTAAGCATTGCCAATACCCACACATAGAAAAATATGCCAACTTACAAGAATGACAGCCGGACACTCTAGTTGAGAGCCTAACTGAGGAAGAAAGAATGCTTAAAAATGTCAAAGAGCTTGAGAAGACAATTGACCTAGATTATGTGCAGCAGGTACCCTTCAGACTGCCTTACTCAGTGGGACAACGGACCTCAGTTACAAGGACTGCACCACAGGCACCTGCTACAACAACAACAGCAATGGACAAAGGCAAAGGCATAATGGGTGCAGAGGATGAGCTAGGAAAGGGACAAACTGAGCAATAGACAGAACAGCAAACTGAGCAACAGACAGAATAGCAAACAGAGCAACAAAGAGAGAAGGAAACAGGGCAGCAGATAGAACAGAAAACAGAGAAGGAAACGGGCCAGCAACAAGAACAAGTTGTTAAGCCACAGAATGGGCTGCCAGAAACTCCTACAACACAAACACCACCACCTCAAACTCAGCCGTTAAATGTCCCAGTTCTGCAGACCCCAGCACATGAAGAAAGGGGAGTAAAAAGACAAAGAGAAGAGTCCGCTCCTCTCAGTGGATCCTCCCACCAGCCAGAAGCCAAAAGGCAAAGGGCAGACTCCCTAGAGGTGGAAGACATTACTGAAGATGTCTTGAACACTACAGCAAAGGACAGGGAGAGCAGCCAACACACAGGGACAAGCTCCTTTCAGCAGGAGCAAACTTTACAGGTTAGCTTGGAGGTGGCCTCTCAATCACAACAAAGCAAGAAGCCAAAGAGCACCAAGGCTTCCTTTAAACAAATAAAGGCTCAAAATGAGCTATTGAGGGCTGAGGTGTATAAACAGTCATAGATGCTACACCAGCCATGCAAGAGAGATTGATGTCTGTTTTATGACATCCAAGAAGAGAAAATAATATTCAGTCACTTTAAGCCCAAGGGGCCGCAGCCATAAGACAGCTGCAGATTTCATAAAAACAAGGGTGGAGGTCCTGGCTAAAGATATACATCCCATGGACCAGATTGAACTCCACAAGCAGGCTGGGGAGATGGTCTATGCCACCTTAGTAGAAAAGGCCACATTGGCCCATGAGCTGAAAGAGTCTTTGAAAAACACCAATACTCAGCTAGACAGTGAGAGGATGTCCTTCAAAGCCAAGGACAATAGAATAAAATCTCTTGAAGATATCATTGTTGATTTAGGGCATGATCCTAATGATCCGACAGGTGTAAAATCCCTCATAAAGAAGAAGGATGATGACCTCAATGCATTGAGGAAGAGATTGAAGCTACCCCCCACTGAGCACCCTCAAACAGCTGAGCTTCAAAAGCAAAAACAGGTAGAGGACCAGCTAGACCTCTTATTGCAGCAGGATCAGAGGATCCGTGAATTGGAGAAAGAGCTGGAAGCAGCAATACAAGATAAACAGGGAGAATCTACTTCCCAAGCTCCTGCAACTACTTCCACAACAGCAGTGACATCAGGGACAGTAGTGGCCCCCACAACAGAAGCAGCAGGCACATCAGCAGCCCAAGAGGCTAATCCAAGTATAGAGGAATTGACCAAGGCTGTCAAAGAGATGGAACTCCAGGCCAATGAAATAAAGAAAGCCAAGGAGAAATTGGCAGAGCTGGAGTCCAAATATGACAAATCCAAGATAACTGTGGCTGAGCAGGGCAGAGAAATAAAGGCCCTCAAGGACAAGATAAAGGCCCTAGAAAAGGAATTAAATCTAGAAACAGCCATGGCCGAAATAAAGAGGATCTTATGGGCCAAAATAAGCAAATCCATCACCCAACAATGGAAATCAATAAAAACAATACATTAGCAGATGGAATTGCTAGGCCAAGCACACATAGAAATCAATAAGGCCAAAACACTGCTGGGAAACAGACCAGATCAAGCCAATAGGATGATAGACTTCTTAAACAGGGATGAGCAGGAGGAACTGGCAGCCATAGGTATCCCCAACAGAACAGAAGCCGTTCTCATTGCCAAGAGAGTGCTCACCCTCAGAAGTTATGTACAGGCTGTGGAGAGGAAGTGCTATGAGATCACAACAGATGTGGAGGAATTTAAGGTCAAGATGGCAGAACTGCAAGCAAAAGGCTTGTCCAGCCTCTTAACTAGTGCAGGAAAATTGGTCTCCCAGGAGCAGTTTGCCAACAGAATGGTAACATACATTAAGAATCAGATTACTGCTTCTAGCAGTACATCTGAACAGACAGGGCCCCCCTCAGGACAGAGTTTATATGATAAACTGGGAGGCCTATTCTTTATTGAAAATGAAGTGAACCACCTTTTTGAGACTCCTCCTAATTTCTTCAAATATACAGAGGCTGATGAGACCTTATTAAAGATTAGGAGGCATTAGATGCCTAAGGAAGACTGGTGGCAATCAATGCTTCGAATTCTGCCACGGTAGCTCCAGCTGTCCACTCACTGCCAGCTCCAGGTCAAACACAGGACAAACAGCAGGATAAAGCAAGTATTAAAAGCAGTTGAGTGCTGACTCAGCATGTAAGCTATGACGGCTAGCCACAAAGATAAATAAATGCGCAAATCTTGGCGGTGTACCCTTAGCCAACTCCAAGAGCCACCAAGTCAACAGTCTCTGACCATTTACTGACAGCTAAGAGACTAAAAGTAATTACAGCATTCACTCTCTCAGCGGCTACACTCCAGCAGTTGGTTGAACATTTATGGAGCATTAACTCTCCATTCAAATATTTTCTTATGTAAATTTGTATATATACTACCCTTAGTAACGCATAAGGGGTTGGGAATTTCTACTCTGAGGCATGTATACTCTGTACTTTCAGAAAGTTTAATAAAAAGAGCAAATTCAGCTCAGTGATTTCCTGGAACTCTGGTGTCTTGTTGATGATCTTAGTGCTGTTGCAGAATCCCTGTGTTGTCTGGTGGAATGATATGTTTCTTTAAACTCTGTTCTGTTTCTCTATGTTATTACATTTTCATGTCTCTTTCATATCTGGCAATAAAGAAAAAGAATAGTTCAGGATATGTGTCTTCGCACCCTGTGCTCAATCTTATATTGCTGTAAATGTTTTCTTCAGGATTAAAATAAACATGAATTCTTAAATGCTCATGTTATATTTAGTTCCATATTGTGAATGTTATCTAGAAATTCTTAAATGCTTCCAGGTAACAATTGCTTTCTTTTCATATCAGTTTATAGAAAGATTCTTAATTGCCTTTCTTATACTGAACATATCGTACCCAACCTCAATATCAAAAGCATTATTCCTCAGGCAATTATCTTGCTCTGCAGCTTTCATTTACAAGTATCAACACAGCACACCAAACCAAAAGACCACTGAATCCATTGCCCAATGTCATGCAAGATTCTGGTAAGAGCATACACGTTTTGACTAAACCTTTCCAACCAAACATTTAAACCAAAAGTTAAGCTTCACATCTAGCCTAAAATACCATCAGAACAGAGACAAATCTTAAAGAGAGATCCCTCTCTGATTACAGTTTGGCTAGAAGCTGTAATCCAAGACTGGTTAGTGGTTACCCCGGCCGTATTCCCTTAGAGTCAAAGGGAACAACCTGGGTGTTAACATAAATGGCGACTCCACTGGGGACGTTCAGGATCTAAAGGTCTGTATATCTACCAAAAGATTACACTCAGAATCTGAAACTCAGTCATGAAACCTTCAAACTGCTCCCATACAAACATCTGCAGCCTTGAGGTAGAGCTGACTCAGATATCCTTTATAACCAACACAGATACACAGGATCTTTCAGAGCTCCTGTCCAGTCCTTGCTTTACAAATATTTCAGAAAGAATTTAAAGGACTAGCTCAGAAGCTGGCTCCCAAGAAGAGTCTTCGGTACACTAGGGCTAATCCTGATCCCAACCCTCCTACTGTTTTCGAAAATCCCAATACAATCCCCAGACTAATTAGGAATCAACAGAAACAAGATAACCTTGCTGACCTTAGTCCAGAGGTAGTCCACCCTAACCCCATCTCCACTCCAATCAAATTCCTGTTTCGTTCTACCCCTAATTCCCCTAGCTCTCCATCAACGTCCCAAAGCCCCCCACTCACATCTTCTTCCCCTATACACATTCCCTTGACTAGCACTCTAAATCCCTCTATACCTGTTACCCCTGTGGTACCCACTGCTCTTGTTGTCCCAGTTGCCCTTATCAACCCCCAAAATCTTGTGAATATGGCTATGAGGTATGCACCTCTGCAACTACCTGCCAATCCTGTGGCCTTACCACAAGATTATCAGGCCAAAATCTCATATTTTGACTCCACTGGCCCTTATTCAGCTATCCAGCATGCTAAAAGAATGCAAGATCATTTTGAAAATTATGAGATAGATGATGACACTGTGAGGATGAAAATATTTGTCCAAATCCTAACAGGGGATGTGAGAACTTGGTTCAGGTCACTTCCTGCAAACACCATCAATAACCCTGACGAGCTTTACCAATCCTTCACAAACAGATGGGAGAAAAAGAAGGATCCTCTACATATCCTTGGTGAATATGACATGATTAAAAGAGTTCCTCAAGAGACAGTTCTGGAATACTGTGCTAGGTTTAATAATGTATATAATGCAATACCTCAAAACCTGAGGCCTCCCCCTGACTTGGCCTTATATAAATTTCCAGATGGATTTGACCCAGACATGGCTTACCAATTAAAAGAAAGAGCCCCTCAAACCCTTGAAGAAGCTCAGAAGGTTGCTGTAACAGTGGAGGCAAACCTGATTGCAAAGAGGAATAGGGATAGATTAGAAAAGAGAGTTGTCTTTAAGGAAGAACCCTCAGCCTTGGACCAAAAATTAGATGCAATAATTTCTGGTATGAAGAGGTTGGGCGATAGGTTAGAGTCTGTGGAAAGAAAGTCTTCATGGGAGGCACCACCAAATAACTCTAACAGAAATCCAAACTTTAGGAGGAACCAAAATCCTAGTGGAGGCAAAGCCAACAATGATCCAGCAATCAGACCTCCATTTCAAGAGAACTATGCTGAAACATCCACATCAGAAGAACAAGTGGAAGACACCCATATCCACCTAATGGGTCTTGATGATGAGCACCAAGTCTTCCTAAGTCAAGAGGATCATGAAGAAGAAGACATCAAACAATTTCAAACAAAGTCAGGAGAGTCATTTGATTTCAAACAAGGCTATGACACAGCTGTCTATGAGGTCCACAAAAAATACAAACTACGAAGCAGGACTGTAAACATAACACAGCCTGAGAAAACCAAGGATAGACTACAACCTAATAGTGCCATAGTAACAGAACCAAAGAATACAGCTAATGCACTCACAAAGGAAGTAACCATTAAAGAAGTTATTGAGCATACACCAAACTCACTAGCTGCATCATCTGTACATTTTAACCCAAGCCAAGGGCCCCAAGAGGTGATTGAGAAAAATAAGTCCCAAAATCAAGAGGAAGCCTTACCAAATAAAGAAAGGGGGCTCACCCATAGCACCACAGTCCAAACTGAAAAACCCTTTGACTTGGAAGCTGAAATCAGAAAACTAAAAATAGCCATCCCTCTGGCAGAGCTAGCCAAAAACGACATCTACAAACAGCAGATTGAGAAGTCCCTCCAACTCACTCAACACAAAGATAATGTCAATGTGGACAATGTCAATGTATTAGATGACACCCCAGAACTACTTTTTGGCCCAGAGGTTGATGGAAAAATAGCAGGCTCACGAATCCTACCCTTTTATGTCAGTTTGCATGTACATGAAAAGATATTACACAATGCAATGTTTGACTCAGGCGCATCTCATAACTTAATGCCAAAATCTGTCATGGAAAGGCTGAATTTAGACATTACTAGGCCATACAAGGACCTGTTCTCATTTGATTCCAGCCAGGTTAAATGTCTAGGCCTGATAAAAGACTTGTGTGTATCCCTGGTCCAATACCCAAACAAAACAATCTTGATGGATGTTGTTGATGCTGATATCCCACACAAGTATGGAATGTTACTTTCAAGATCATGGGGGGATAAACTTCAAGGGTCCCTTCAATTGGACATGTCTTATGCTACCATCACAGTCTTTGGTCAACCCAAGAGATTATATAGAGAGTCTCTAATGAAATACATGGTCAGCACTGCAGAGAAGCCTCAAAACTTCCCCATATATGCTGTCCATTCTGATATTGACTCATATATCCTTTTCAATGACAATACAGATCATACAAACGGTGAAGAAAATCAGATAATCAAAACAGATCAGCAGACTAATGAAGGGAATCCTGACATAGAAAATTTGTTTAAAGCAAAAGAAGAGAAAGTGCAAGAGGACAAATCATATGATGATGAAAACCATACATTCAAAGAAGATCAGGACCTCAGTAAACAAACAATAGCCCTAGAAACAAAATTGATCCCATCAAATCAAAAGATTGTTTTTAAACCAAAACTAGGGGAAGAAACTAAACTTCAACTGATAAATCTAGATCACAGAAATATTAATCAGCATCCCCTAGCACAAGAGACCTTATGGTTCCTGGAATTTGATGGATCAGTGAACAAATTAGGGGCGGGAGCTGGAGTTTGGGTACATAATAAACAGAACAGCCATGCAGAAGGCAGAGCTTATAGACTAAACTTCAAATGCACCAACAACATGGTTGAATATGAGGCTCTCCTACTAGGCCTCAAGTTGGCACTATCCCTACAAGCCATAAGAATATCAATCCTAGGGGATTCAGACTTAGTTATCCAACAGGTGAGGGGCAATTTTGTCACTAATGATAAAAGACTCAGGTCTTATAGGGCCGCTACCACTGAGCTACTAGAGTCTTTCACTGAGTTCCAGATTACCAAAATTCCTAGGGCTCAGAACCTTCATGCTCATAGTCTAGCAACGTTTGCAAGTACTTGCAAGCTCCCTTTTGAGCCTCATCACTGTTTTACAGCTGAAGTAAAACACAGGCCTTCTGTCCCAAACAATGTAAAGGACTGGCAGGTGTTTGATAACGACACACAAATAAACAGTTTTCTGACCCTACAAGAAGAGTTTTCAGGTCTAAACATAGACACTGAGACAGCAAGTCAATCACAATTATTTTTTCAAAAGAGTACCCACCCAATGTCACCTAGAACAGCAAAACAACTACTAAACCCAACCATTTTCAACATGGACAACATTCAGCAAATTCAAGCAATCAATTGTGAAGAAGTGGCAAATATTGAAATTGAAATCATAGAGCTGAAAGACAATTTTTTACCCACAGGCCTGACTCCACTAGAGGACATTTTTGACTCAAATGATATTTCCAGAAAACCAAAAATGCAGCCAATAAATGCAGCCATTGAAGAATGCAACATTGGTACCTCTGACAAGCCCAAAATAATTAAATTGTCTGCTTCTTTACCTCCTGACCAAAAGCCTAAATACATTGACCTTTTTAAGGAGTTTCAAGATGTGTTTGCATGGAGTTATGAGGACCTGAAGTCCTATGACACCTCTGTTATTCAACATACTATCCCTCTCAAGCCTGATCAAAAACCCTTTAAACAAAAATTGAGGAGAATCAATCCAATGCTTCTCCCAGCAATGGAACAAGAGGTACGAAAAATGTTCAAAGCAGGCATCATAGCACCAATCAGATTCTCTGAGTGGATCTCCAACTTAGTCCCTACAAGAAAGAAAACTGGGGAGATAAGGTTGTGCGTGGACCTAAGAAATCTAAACCAAGTATCCCTCAAAGACAACTACCCCTTACCCAAGATGGATCACATTCTCCAGAGAGTGGTAGGGGCCTTAAGGATTTCCTTGCTTGATGGCTTCTCAGGTTTCAACCAGATCTTAGTCCATCCTGATGATCAGGACAAAACTGCATTTACAACCCCATGGGGAGCCTTCAAATATGTAAAAATGCCTTTTGGATTGAAAAATGCAGGGGCAACATTTCAAAGAGCCATGGATATTGCTTTTTCCAAAGAGATTCATGACTTTTTAGTCATCTATTTGGATGACCTTACACCTTTCTCAAAATCAGACCAAGAACATATAAAGCATTTGAGACAGATCTTTCTAAAATGCAGAAAATATGGAATCTCTTTGAATCCCAAAAAATCCTTGTTTGGCTTAGAGGAAGGTAAATTATTGGGCCACATCATTTCTAAAGACGGCATTAGAATAGATCCAGATAGGATACAAGCTATCCTACAAATGCCCCACCCAAGAAATGTCAAAGAACTGCAAGGATTCTTGGGAAAAATCAATTTCTTGAGGAGGTTCATCCCAAACTTAGCAGAACTAAGCAGACTATTAAATAACATGCTGAAGAAAGATTCAAAGGTAAAATGGACTGTTGAAGCCAATCAAGCCTTTGAAAGTATAAAACTGGCCCTTACTCAAACCCCAGTGCTGACTAATCCTCAGTTTGACAGAGAATTTATCGTTTTCTCTTTTGCCTCCCAGCATACCATAGCCGCTGTCTTGCTACAAAAAGATGATCAAGGAAATGAAAAACCAATAGCTTTCTTTAGCAGAGCCCTCAGAGATGCACCTTTAAAGTATCAAATCATGGAAAAGCAGGCTTATGCTTTGGTTAAAGCCATTAAGGACTTTAGGATTTACATCCTTTATTCACATGTTATAGCCTATGTACCAAGTCCTATTGTCAAAGATATACTCACTCAAGAAAACTTGGAAGGTAGAAGAGGAAAATGGATTGCAAACATTATGGAGTTTGACATAGAAATAAAACCTACAAAACTAATAAAAGGGCAGGGCTTAGCCAAGTTAATGTCTGAAACAAATTTCCAAGCCCTGGACATTAACCAACTGGACAGTGAACGGGAGCTGGCGACTCCAAAGATCAATGTAGCCTTTGAACAATCCCCCTGGTATTCTGATATTTGTTATGTGTTACAAAACCTGTGTGCTCCCCCAGGGTTGTCCAAAACTAAGTGTAGGTTCTTGAAAATGAAAGCTTTAAAATTCTGTGTCATTGAAGAAAATCTGCTTTGGAAAAATCATGAGGGCATCTTGCTAAATTGTCTGATTGAAAACGAGGCTAACAAAATCATGGAAGAGTTTCATGCAGGTGATTGTGGTGGGCATCTATACTGGAAGTCCACTGTGGACAAAATACTTAGAGCTGGATACTATTGGCCCACTATTTTCTCTGATGTCAAGAAATTCACCACTGCATGTCACAAATGTCAAGTATTTTAAGGAAAGAGACAATTGCTGCCACTACCTCTAAGGCCTATTGCAACAGAGAGACCATTTCAGCAATGGGGCCTGGATTTCATTGGAGAAATCAATCCCTCATCCTCAGGCCAACATAGATGGATTCTGACAGCAACAGACTACTTCACAAAGTGGATTGAAGCAATCCCATGCAGACAAGCAAATGACTCCACCATCATACAGTTTCTTGAGACCAATATCCTTGCTAGATTTGGATGCCCAGATAAAATAATAAAAGACAATGCTGCTGCTTTCAAATCTAAAAAAATGGTCAGCTTCTGTCACAAATTCCACATTACTTTAGGCCATTCTACTGCATATTATCCCCAAGGAAATGGTCTGGCAGAATCATCAAACAAAAGCCTGGTAAATATAATCAAGAAGGTGTTGGAGGAGAACAAGAAAAATTGGCACAAGAAACTTGTCAATGCCTTATGGGCAGATAGATTAACAACCAAAAGATCAATTGGGATCAGCCCATATGAGTTAGTCTATGGATTAGAGGCCAAGTTCCCCTCATCACTAGGCATCCCCGTCATAAAGCTACTCCAAGAAAATCAAGCTGAACCAAATGATATGCAAAGAAGAATAAATCAGATTATATGCTTGCAGCAAACCAGAGATCAAGTCTTCAACAGAGTCCAAGTGTTACAAGAAAAGCTGAAGAAGGCCTTTGATAGAAGAACCAAAGCTGAGGATTTTAACATGGGTGACAAAGTTCTCAAGTGGGATTCAAGAAGAGAAAACAAAGGAAAGCATGGAAAGTTTGATTCCCTTTGGAGAGGACCATTCCTCATCCAAGCAGTACAAGGAAATAACACCTACTTTTGAAAATATTGATAAAACTGACTTGGATGAAGGTCCTGTCAATGGCAGAATGCTGAAGCACTACTTTGATTACCTTCCATAAGTGCAGCATGCTTGATTTTGTACATAATTTGTTGTATATATTAATTTGCTGTATATATTATTATCCCTAAATAGGTGAATAAATTCATTTCAAGAAACATTGCAGTTACAAGAAAAGACTTTTAGCAACAGGTATTATAAACACATCAGTCTGCATTTTGAGACATCAAGGGTGAAAAGCTCCAAGTTTTGAAATCAGCAGCTGAAGGGGCCAAGGCATACTAACCTGCTGTTCTTGGTCTTTCAAGGAGAAAAACCATCCCCATGTGGAGCCACTGTTGGATACCTATACCAATAGGTTTCATATTTCATGATTGGAAAATTCAAGTGCCAAATATGCTCCATTTTGCTGCTACAAAGGTTTCATATTTGCAAGAAAGGACAAGGTGTGTATATGCCTTCATACTCATCAAAGTTCTGATGGATGACCCAACAGTCTAATATGGATCATGCCATGTTTTCAATTTATGTTGTAGAATAGAGAAAGAAATTTGTCCAAACTGTTTAATCTTGGCAGATCAGTAGTTAGGCAGAGAAACTAAGGTTCCCAACTGCTTAATCTGGGGCCTGGGAAGAAACAAGGGTAGTGCTAGATAGGAAATGAAAACAAAAAGCCAATGAAAAGAAAAGGCACATAAAGGGTTTGCAAGCCTAAGTGCACCCTACAAGAAGAAATAAAAAATGTTAGGCAAAATAGTTGGGTAGGTAGATGGGGTTGCAGAAGTGGTACTTCTTCCAAGATCAACTTTGCTAACCATGTACAGGCAAAGCAACACAGTGGAGCATGACTAACTTCCCTTTTTCATTTTTATATCACTCATTACTAACACCCCCTTCACAAGCTGTGTACATAAGAGAGACTCAAGGCTTAGTGATGGTTCTTATGGCCTTTACAAGCCACATTTCTTGTGCAAAAATCTTTTCATTTTGATCTACTCTTTACACTAAGTTGTTTTCAAGAAAACTTAGTTGTATTGATCTTCTTTTACATTTTCCCTTCATCCATATTAACCTCTAATCCTATTATGTAACTCCCCTATCTTACCCCTTCCCTACTAGTATTAACACCATGGTGTATAAACCCCAAAGTTTGTATAAATATCCCTCCCCTTAGCATTATAGCCATATGGTCTTTTAAAAAAGGGATCAAAATGACACCTGGTCACTTTGATGAACCTCCTTATCATCTCTCTTCCCATTCCAAGTCATTTCACTCATTAAGCCTTCATTTGCAAAGAAAGACCCTACAAAACCCCTCCTACCCATAACCCCTTTTGAAATTGTGAGAAAACCCGAAAAAACCCATAAAACCCACTATTCCAAAGTTCTCTGCCCGAAATATTTAAATGAATATTTTAATCGAGTGGCGGGCCCCTTCCCAACCTGCACGACCCGTCGGAGGACCCGCCAGCCGTCCGATCTCCGCCGCCCAGATCTTACGGTGGGCGGTCAATCTCACTCCTCGACTTGCCGACCTTTAGCATCCGGGGAAAGTGGTTTTGGGCCCCGTACAGGGACGCGTGGCGGGCGATGGGGTTGTTCGGAGCCCCCCTCCCCGATACCGCCTTAGCCCCAAAGGTGGTGCGGGGAACCCGCTTACCGCTATCCTGGTTACCACCCTCCCTCCTACGTCACGCTCATGTCATCCTGACGTCACCTCACCTTTGCCCGCCCCCGCGTCCCTTGGTCCTCCACGCAGCCCTGCCACCGCATCAACCCGCCACCATGTCCTGCCACCCTGGCTCACACCTCAGCGCCACGTCACTTCCGTACCTGGGCCCCACCATGACGTCATGCTGACGTCATCGGCGGAAAAGTGCCAAATGCGCACTTTTTCCAAAATTCAACGTTATAAATGACCAAATGAGCCATTTTAAGTCATTTTCATGCGTAAAAGAAGGAGCCGTTGTCAACCAGCTACCGCGAAATTTGTCCTCCAGCCAACAAATTCAAGATTTCAACCGTTGCAAGTCCACAAGTCGACAGCATTAAGCCTTCACAGCCCGGCTCGCAAGCGTCCAAGCTAGTTTTTCCAGGTATTTAGCCAGTTTCCTACTTCGCCCATGTATTTCAATTCTTTGTAAAAATTCACCATTAAAGACTGCTAAACTCCTGAATTCATCTCTGCTTGTTACCTAAAGCAAGCCCAAGTAACCTGCACCACCCCTAAACCCCAATTCGACAGTGGAGTGCTCGTTCCACGGGCTAAAAACCCCAAGATTGCCCTCGAGGTGCTCGGCATTGTTCCCTTCTGCCAAGTACAGGCCACCTGCATTCTTACCAGAAGAACCTCACTATCTCTGCACCTGGTCATTAGCAACTCACATCCCTGTGAATTTCGCGGCAAACTACAAAAGCCAGCTTGCATTTTCCACTAAAGGAAGGACACTAGACTGTGTTAACAGTTGACCTGCAGCTAAAAGTCTTCAAGGACTTTTCAAACCATTACCTCTACCTGTACAGATTAGCTTCTATCATGGCATCTCCTGCAACCTCATCCATCAGTGTGGCCTCACAAAGTCAAACAAATAAGGAGCTGGAGGCCTTGCCATTAGCTGACAAGGATTGTCTCATTGGAGACTTTGAAGGAAACAGGGACTTCTTGCAGACCTTCAGTCGACTGAGGGAAGACTATAAGGATGGGCATGGTACACATGGGATTTGGGAGTCAAACCTGCCTTATTACTGTCTCCCAGCTGTGAATGTTTTCCCCGAAATCATTC